>JARDUL010245724.1:3097-17138 GCA_030265205.1 Dirona pellucida
GATCCTCGTAATTAATACTTTCTAGATTTACGGTCATCAAAACTTCATCGATCTCTCTAAGCAAGTGACATCCTTGTATTCTTTTCAATGCTAAGCAACAAGATCCTCGTAATTAATACTTTCTAGATTTACGGTCATCAAAACTTCATCGATCTCTCTAAGCAAGTGACATCCTTGTCACTCCGTTCGGTCCATCTCGTCCACACGGAATTCCATCAGGACTACTGGAATCAGTTGTTAAATACGCTGCAGGACTGTTGGATTTTTCGTCATCAGATTCGTTTCCTTCATCGTCGTGGACATGCACGCCTTCACACGGCGTCTCAGCGAAAAGGTAAGGCTCCTTCTCTGAGGTCACCTTTATGCGCTTGACAGGATTTGTTTCAAACTCGGAACTGTTAGCTCGACTACGATGGTAGAAAGCATGGGGCTCCGGGTTCAGGTTGGAAGACTGGTCAACCGTGGCCTCGTGGGGCATCTGGCCGAGGAAAGAAAAGAAAAAAAATATTAGTCTAGTCCTGATGCACACAGAGCCAAAAACCATCTGGCGTTAATTTGAGTTGAGCTATTTCACTGATGTTCGTCATTATTAGGGGTATGCAGATGACGATGTCCGACTTTTTACAATAATGCTAGTACTCAACAATGCAAATGGCCTGGCGACAAACATTTGCCACCAGAACTTGTTTCCATTTGATAAAAAAAGTCTCTTACACTGTTTGAAATCAAGACCCCACCCCCACAAAAGAGTGGAGGAACAATAATAATAATAATAATAATAATAATAATAATAATAATAATAATAATAATAATAATAATAATGATGGCAATGATACAATCAATAATAAAAATAATAATAATAAAAATAATAATAATAATAATGATAATATTGATGATAATAATAATAATGATGACAATGATGACAATGATAAAATCAATAATAATAATAATAATAATAATAACAATAATAATAATAATAATAAATAATACATTAAAATAAATAAATGTCATTTATATAGCGCTTATCCTTGATCGTCACCATGCTCTAAGCGCTTTAAAGTAGCACATTTCCCCCAGGCAATCTATCCACTACACCATTTCCAAATACTTACCAACATTGATGGCGCTCTGAATTTGTAACAGAATGGGTAATTCAAAAGATGGAGGTAAGATGCTGCATAAATGTCTGCATAACGCCTCACTTGGGTTGCAAAAAATGTCTGCCTTGATCCTGAAATGCAAGCATAGTATCAAATCATCCATCTTTTTTTTCCATAATGTACATAATACATATACCCACTCTCTCTCTCTCTCTCTCTCTATCACACACTCACATATAATATGGGCAGGCTCTTCAAACGCCTTACGTGGCTGAGTAACATAAAATTGGACAAAATGTGTACTAAAAAGAAGACAAATGTAAAAAAACCAAAAAAACCCAAAAACATGACCACACCAGAATACATACCGCTGCGAAAAAGACTCCCAAGTATTCCGTAAGACATATCGAGCTCATGAACAACTGCCTGAAAATATACAATAACAGATTCATCTTTTTTTTAAATTATGTTGAGTTTGTTTATTGAACGAAGACATGCTAAAAGATGCACTCATTGACCCAACAAACACTTGTTCATGAAGTTCAATGACTTATTTAAAGAGTCACTGCACATCAAGAATAAAAAATCCAAGCTAATACTTTACTACTTTTAAGGTTCCAAGCATTGTACATAAAGTGCAATGTCTTATTACTGGGCTCTGTACGGGACATGTCACCGGACAACTTGGCACTAGCAGCTTGGATTGCTTCATCAGACAGTGGTGATTAATTCTAACTGACCACCACAGTCTGATGAACCAAACCAAGCTGCTAGTGCCAAGTTGTCCGGTGTCCTGTCCTGTCCTGAGCCACATCCCTCCACCATAATACTTTTCTAATTTTATGGTTTAAAGTCTTGTGCATGATGAGGTGCAATGTCTTATACAAAGAGTCACTGCTCATTAAAAAAAACCAAATCCAACCGAGTACTTTTCTACCTTAAGTGTTCAAAGTCTTGAATAAAAATGTAAAAATCACCAACCTTGAGTTTTGTGTTGATGTTGGAAACATCGGGTTTGTCTGTAGAGCTGCTGTCCAGGTGTCTGAAGAAACAGTTTTTAAAAATGAGATGAGGCTGCTGGAAGCCAGGTAAATGGAAAATCAGTGGTGTATAACATTTGAATGGCTTCTGGTACAAACAATGTTTGTTTGTTATCTGTTCCCTTTAGAACCATGATTAGACAGTGTAGGGACCAGTTGTGTCTGGCCGAGGACAGTGTACTAGGCAGAAGATATCGTTGCGCAGACCCAGGTAAAATGTATCCATGGTTAAGTGCAAGTCTGTGCCCTACTAGTACACATGGCCTGATACAGAGCTGGAAAATCTATGGATCAAGATTTTTAAGGCAAGCAGGGGATCAGCCCACTGTGCCAATAAACTTTGTTTGGTACAAGAGGTAATACACTGTTCAATATTACTCATATCTGGACCAGACGACATGGTATTGTAGCCCAAAGGGTTCACCCAACAGCTATAGAAACAGGAAATTTTACCAAAGAGGCAAACAAACAATGTACAATAAACAAATGTTTCGGGTTTCCCCTTTGTCAATGATATAATACATCTGACATGGGGACGAAGAAAATATACATATCAGAAGCCATTAAAATAGTATACGCCACTGAAGGAACAGTTGAAAAGCAGTATTTCAGGTAAAAAAGAAATCTATTATCACGTTTCCTAATCAATGATGAAAAGTTAGATAATAACGTCCTAAAAAAAAATCAGTGTTTTTTTTCCTAAAAAGAAAGAACTAAATAATGTGTAAATGCTATAAATTTTAATTTTTCCATACTTCTAAGAATTCAGTTTGTATTTTGAACCAACTCTTTTTGAGTGCAAATATCATATTACCATTTAGGTATTGATGAAGAAAGAAAGATATATCAAAGTGAGCACAGTGACTAACCTATAAACATCAGATAAGGCACTTTCAATTCGTGTGAGGTTGTCAAACAATGTCTTCTTGTTAGTCCACACCGTCAGCTCTGTCGCAAGCTCAGGGACGATGAGAAATGTCCTCCAACCACGGATTTTCTTGGACTTTAAGATATCTCCGAAGATGTGATCTCCGACATACAATACATCATTGCCTTTGGCACCGAGTAGACGGGACAACGCCTCACATGAACCTAGGATAAACATTTTCTTTAAAATTTCACTTCAAATTCATGCATAAGTACCAAGAACAAAAGAATACAGCAATATAATCTAAAGACGACAAAAATTCGTCTGCAAAACCCTACGGCATTCCAGTATAATTTGGTTTAACTGAAAAACATTCTACCAAAGTCTTTTCCTTGATTTGTTACTAAATTAGAATTTTGTCTTTTTGATTTCATTATTCCATTAGTTCAGCATTTTAAGGTAGTCCTTGGTGTCTTCTTATCATAAACAGGGGGGATCTTTGCCAAAGGTATTCTATTAAAATTAAATATTCTAACAATGTCCCCGTTTTTGAGGTTTCAAGAGAAAAACTTTCCATCAAGATATTAGTCAACAACCACATCTGTTTCCACGTATACATATTGCTCACAACCCAATGGACCAATGGAAAATTTAAGCCCTGTTAGTGATATTACCTATATAAGATTCATTCACTGCTTTTATTTATAGTAATGACATTAATTTGGTAATAAGTTTGCTTACCTCCAGAGTAAATATCACCCCGTTTTATCGGTCCTATGTGGTGACCAAGTCCAAGAGAACCAGTTTCCTGGAATTAATAATGTTCAAAACCCAATTTACTCAAGCAATAAGGAGTCGTAATCACAAATTGAACAATTTTCTAAACAAATCTTTAGCATTAGTAGTTTACGTAATACTAAACAAATGAGCAATTTCTATACTGAACTGATGGCTAACACTGGTTATTTTACAATCTAACATAACCTTAGATTTAAAAAAACCAAAAAACCCAACAAGCCCTCTTTTTAGCAAAAAATTTAATGAAATGACAAGATGATAAACTAAGAGTAATCACAGTGTTCTCAAAGCCATGAAAGATTCTCTAAAAGTGAGGAAGTTCTACAGCAGCTCAGAGAATAATTCTCTCTACAACCACCCCCCCCCCCCCCCCCCACCAATTATTTGCAAGGTAAAGAAAAGAAGAAAAAAAGAAAATGCACAAGATATTGAAAGTGATTCTAATGGATTGATAGTCATTTTGAAAAAAACCACAGTACTTTTTAAAAGTTCACAAATTATGACTTTATTAAATCTAAAATTCACATCTATTAGAAAAGTCACACATTAACGCCTACCCTAAAAAATACTACATGCAGTTAATCAGGTAGAAAAATTGCACTCTTAAAAGATATTAAATTTAAAAAAATTTAAATACCATCACCAAATACAATGAACAAGTTATTGAAAAAAAATTAATGTTTTCAAGATAGTAAGTAAATACTGAAATTAGCTGTGATGGATAGAGGCTAGGTATTCTGTTTCTGCACTTCATTTGTAAAGGGGGTGAGATTTTCAAAGAAGTATTAATTGGATTAAATTTGAAATCAGTTGCTTCTATAAGCATTACAATCATTAAAGATACAATATAACATTTCACTACATTTGCAATAGTAATACGATACTGCACCTTCTTGAACATATTTGGTTTTCCCGTTCATTGGCCAATGAGCGTGGAATGTTCGCTTGCATTTTTCTGGTACAAAACAATATAAACAAGGTACCAGTTGCGACCTTTTTAGTAACACTTAACACCGGTTATCAGTGTAAGTGTACATCAATTGAAACATGCAAAAGTGTTAAATCAATTCTTTTGGGGCTGGGTTAAACATAGTAAATTGCCGTAATCATATATATGTATAATATATATCACTTCTATTTTCTATTTTTTTAAACTTCCCTTTGCCTTGCCTTTTTTTGCAAAAATTGTTTGTTTTTTTCTTCATGACTATCTCCATACCACTCAACGTTAACTCAATTACACTTTTACTAAATAAATTTAATTCAAAAGTCTGGGCTGTTGTATGCAATTCCTAACAACTTGAATGGTCTGTCTCGTTACTTTGAAAATTGTGGTACAAGGTCTTTCTTAGTGCTTAGTTGATCATACAAGCATCAACCTTTGTAATCTTTAACTGCTATGACTTTCATTCCTTCCTACTGAATACACTGACTTGAGCAGTTGTCTCTGCCTTACAACCCATCCCTTAGAGAAAAAGGGGGGAAAAAAAGATTTCTTAGAAAATGTGCTCATTAGTACTCAGCACTATTAACTGTCTTGTGGCCGTATACATAGGGTAACAGTTTACATAGGGTATGGGTGCTGATTTACCTGCATTATTATGCTTTCATCCTTAACATAAAATAAAAAATTTCCTCTTGTGTGCAAGTTTATCTCAATACAAATATTACACCCTCACGACAGTTGGAATGGTTTATGATTATGGAGTCCCCTTTATACTTTATACCGCAAAAAGCAGTGTAAGGGCCAGCCATATGTCAAGCTCTGAAGGGTGCACATGAGAAATGGAAGTAAATCCACTCATCACCTAACACATGGCTAGAAATACTCTGCACCAGGAATTAAAAAGAGCAGGTGATGATCCCACTGCGTCCAAATACCTGTACCAGTAAATTGGACAGCAATGTACCATGAGGTCCATACATTTTACCAAAAAAACACTTTGCTGTTACCCTAGTGGTTACTATTCAGTTAAAGGACATTTGAGAGCTGCCACCTGGGCAAAAGTTGGAATGATGCATGGCTCCAAATCAAATATTGGTCTTTCTGGACACTTTAACTTTTTCAGATCCAGACCAACATGACAGTCTTTCATGTTGAAGGATCAAAATGGAAAATGCTTTTATATAGAATGCCCTGTCTTCCTAGGTTTATATACATCTAATATCTATAATCATCTGGATTAAGAAGATTCATTGTCAGTTTGCTCCAACACCCTTGAGCAAATCCTGAATTGTTGGCAGGTTGTCAAGAAGGCTGTTTTGATATCTGCCTATTTCTATACATCTAATATCAAAATTATCTGAATTAATAAGATTAATAGTCCCGTTTGCTCTGACAACCTTGAGCAATTTCCTAATTTTTGGCTGGATGTGTTTTAATATCTGCCCATTTCTACCACTTCTCCCATAAATATTGTCAATTCATGCCAGGCTACAACTACTATGGTTACTACATCAACTACTGAGGGGTTACGGCGTTGTTGGACTTACAACCAAAAAGACACTGGGTTTGATTGACACCAGCTTCCTATCCAGAAGGGTGACATATTATTGTCACTCTGTCCGCTTCACGTTATGGAAACCGGGATAAGCACCGGCTCTACAGGCCTCATGGCCCGAAAAGACTTTACTTTTTTTAAATTCACACCTAAGGGTTTGGAGTGCTTAAAATCATACTTTTTAATTCTGTGGCCCCACCTACTACTAATACGACAAGGGCCAAAGTTTTGCCATTCATCATCATAACCAGAAATTTTCAATGACGGGACCAGTTGTTGGAAGAAACTAATATAAACATACCAGTGAAAAAGAGGGATATATACCCTATATCATATTCATTGTGGTTTTTGTTGACAAAGCTGGATATCAATACTAAGTGTTAAATTAAATATTCCTCTTCAATACTCATTACAATACATTATAAAGAAATGTTTCTTTACCAAAAAGCCTTACAGCTTTGACTTTTCTAGAAAATTTACTTATGACACATGCATAAGTTCTAGGCAATTGATTGAGGACATTAAAACAACCAGTATAAATGTAATCAAAATTAAATGCGAACTTCAGGCTGACGCGACGCGCAAAAAGCTAATATGAATGTGTGAGAGCAATATTTAGATATTGCCAGGCATATTTTCTTGAATATTTATAGTGCAAGCTCATAACTGCGATTAACCCACCATCACATTAAAAAAAACTTGAGAGAGATGTAGCAC
Source organism: Dirona pellucida (assembly GCA_030265205.1). Taxonomy (NCBI): domain Eukaryota; kingdom Metazoa; phylum Mollusca; class Gastropoda; order Nudibranchia; family Dironidae; genus Dirona; species Dirona pellucida. The sequence continues at coordinate 10,122 of JARDUL010245724.1, forward strand.
AGTGACCCTCATTTGATTTGAGATTTCTCGATTCATGAAGTTTTTTTTATTAAAAGAAGAGCGTATGAGTCAATATGTTTCCTTCTTATGGCAAGTCGCTTTCCATGATATCAAAAAGCAAAAATTGAGAGCATCTTAAATAGCTTCAATGGTCGACAGTACAAAGCAGCGTCATTTCTGCAAAAGGTCTTTCTCAAGGAGCAGCTGTGACACCAAATTCATTATTCTTAAAAACCTTTAAAACTGTCAAAATGACTGAATGCAAAAAGCCAAATCAAGCGCAAAGAAAGAAGCAAATGTCAAGAGGAAAAAAATATAGCTTTCAAACCTTCAGATGTACGAGAAGTCTAGTGTTTCATCTGTGATTACTATGGAACGAACCAATGGAAAAACTATACCCAAATTGAATCGAGTTATCGATCAGGAATAAAACCATCCCAAAACAATACTTTTTTTCCAGTACAGAACACACTCATTTTACAGAAATAAAGAGGAAAACACATGAATCAATGAATCAACAATAATATCAAGATCCAAATTAATTCCATTATATTGTATATATATCATTTTATGAAATATGAGGAAAAATTACTTACTCTGTCCACAGTTCGAAGGATGGTGCCATCTTCAAAGAATAAGGGCTTTTTGGCATCAACAACGACACAGTCCCAGTAAGTCGTCCAATGACGATTTCCAGTCTGTCATTCAAGCACAAATGATTCATACACACTGATTACCTTTTGCTTTGCAAATTATGCACCAGTTTAAATATGGTGGAAGAAGAATTCAATTTTGGGTTGAATGACCTTTATAAATTATGCACCAGTTTAAATATGGTGGAAGAAGAATTCAATTTTGGGTTGAATGACCTTTATAAATTATGCACCAGTTTATATATGGTGGAAGAAGAATTCAATTTTGGGTTGAATGACCTTTATAAATTATGCACCAGTTTATATATGGTGGAAGAAGAATTCAATTTTGGGTTGGATAACTTTTGCTTTACAAATTATGTACCGGTTTAAATATAGTGGAAAAAGAATTCAATTTTGGGTTGAATGACCTTTACAAATCGTGCACCAGTTACAAATGGTAAAAGAAGAATTCAATTTTTGGTTGAATGACTTTTGCTTTACAAATTATACACCAGCTTATATAATGTGGTGAAAGAAAAATAAATAATCTATATTTAAAGTAAGCATAGTTGACTTAAATAACCACATGAATAAATAAAACATAAAAGCAACTTGCCACTTCTGGAAAATCCATTAAGTACGTCATAATTGTCTGCAATAGCAATAGAAAAAAAACAAAAACAATCTTGATATAATTATTCAAAATCTACTTAGTAAAATGGATGAATGAACAGAGCAATATTATCCCTAAAAGAAAAAGTAAAAACAATCTAAAATTAGAGAAAATTTGAGAAGAAAAGAACAGGAGAATAATAAGGAAGGGAAGGCAGTGAAAGACTAAAGAAAAAAAAGAAAAAGACCAAAATATAGATGACTATACTTTAATATCATAATATTATATAGGCCTACACCAAAAAAAATTAATATCTAAATAAAACAAAACAATAAAACAAAGCCATAAATCCGCACGTAACTGCATTTGAAATTCTATAGGAATGGTAATGACCCAAAACTATCTAAAATACAACATGCAAAATTTTTGGACTAAATTTTCATTTAGCTTAAATCTTGAGCCAATACCAAATAACGAAATGAAACTACTTACGTTTGTGTATATATATTCACTATTGGTGATCAGCACAACCTTGGCACCGGATTGTGTAAGCCTGCAGGAATGGAATACATCGTGTGAGGAATAGAAGTCAAAACAAAAACATGCAAACCAGTTACTACTTATTTATTACTTTATCAATTTTCTTAAAGGTAAGAAATAGTTAGCTCCAAAATATAACAAAATAATGAAAAATACCTGTCTAGCAAAATGGGGAGTTTGTCATCGCGGTGTACATATTTTTCCAAGTTATCCATAGTTTCTGACTTCAAGTCACTCTGAGATGAGAGAGAAAAAAAAATTAAAAATATAAAACAATGACAATTCAAAATCACATGATTAATCATAAAACATGGAAAAGGAATGCATTAGTTCTGACATTAGTCTAAGTATGAATAATCTGTTTAAATAATAAACTTGATGAAATAAAATAAAGCAAAGATGGATTTTATAGTCCTGTGTCTCCATACATGTACAGGCTAACAGAATTATTTACATTAATCATCCCAAAACAGGCTTATATGGTAGAAGCTGTCTGCAGCAAGGTACTCATTCACATCAGAGTCGAGAGAAGAAAATTATGCGAAGAGTCTTTCCCAAGGACTCAATGTCATACCTAGTCAGGATTCAAACCCATGATCTTACGATCTTGAACATAAGATGCCTGAAGACTTGGTCACTCACTGATGCCACTTTCATTCACGTTGGTTGGTTGGAAGGCTTTTAAGTAGAGATGCATTTCTTATATTCCTACGTCAAATCATACAAACAAGAAATGTGAAAGAAAGAAGAGGATTCCTTACGTGAAGGAATAAGGGCTACCAGCAGCTAAAAATATGAAAAAGAGGAATGAAAAAAAAAGGTGAAAACAAAGGTGAAAATGGCATAACTCCTTTGTTTTTGTTCCTATTAGAGCTATACCATTTTCACCTTTTTAAAAAAAATTCCTTACGTGAATGTGGACCCAGTCGACTGCAGCTCTCACGTCCTGGAAGATTGACCTGTAGGACATTAAAATCAATCCGGACGTCATTCCCGTCTTTGTCCTGGATATCATAGAAACGATTGAAGAAGATTCTGTACATATGGGACATATAATTTGGTACTTTGAACACTATTTATGATTTTAAGAAAACAGGCAGTGAAATAATACAATAAAAAATAAGAAATCGAGGTGAAGATCTACTATTCATAAAGATAAAACTAACCCCACTAATTCACAAAGCAAGATAGGCTTGTTGATAAATAATTCTAAAAATCATAACTTTTCAACGGAAAAAAATAATCAAATCTATAACATAACTGCTTTTGGCAACAACAAAAAATCATCTTGAAGGGGACAAAATGTAAAGTAAATAATGTGTGATCATGATGCCATTGGTACTCGTATACTAGAAATGATTTGGGTGGAAAAGATGGAAGGGGGGGGGGGGGGGGGGGGTAAATAAAACATATTTATCTTTGCCAGAGTGACACAACATAAAACAAATATAATAACATGTTGCTTCTAGAATATGAGTGAGAGGAAAAATATAAAAAAATGTCAAAAACATAACAGGCTTTCAAACACTAATATAGACCATTACACCACATCTTTTTATCATTAAATTCAAAACAAACAAAAAGAAAAGTTGAAGGATAGGATTCCGGATGGAACAGGACCCCGGACAACTTGGCACTAGAATTTATCACCACCGTCTGACAAACCAAACCAAGCTGATAGTGCCAAGTTGTCCGGTGACCCGTCCCTCCACTGTATTATAACAAATATTTGAACATACTTTACGAAGTCCTTGCTGTTGGCAAAGAAGTCAATCACACAAGCAATCATGTAAGTTTCTGTAAGTGATTAAAAATAATAATTTAAAAAAAATACTATACAAAAGTAAACATAATACAATTTGTTAAAACATGGTAATTAATTAATTTAGTTTATTTAGGTATGGTCTCACCTAAAAGGGTAAAAATAATAGCAACAAACAACACCAAAAAAGCTGAAAGAATTAAACAAATTTATTTTGTTCTTGCTGATTTAATTGCTTTCACTTCCTACAAAATAAATTCTAATTCTATGTGAGAAAGTCTGTAAAAGAAGTGAAGAAATTTTCAATCCAAACGAAACAGTGATCACAGAAATGAAGAGAAATTAATACTACAAAACTGGTAGTTTATTATTCAGTCAGACTGACGGTTTACTTTACTCACCAGGGATATTGAACAGTGTGTTAAAGACGTACAAGCGTTTGTCCTCCAGCTGAATGTACTTGTTTGGGTAGAGTTCCGATACTTCATGGCTAAAAAACAATATTATATTCATTTCACAAAATCATTAATGAAACGAGTGCACACACTCACTCAAACACACACACACATTATTTCTTTTTAATTCAACATTTCTGAACATTAAACAAAATAATTCTATTATTCACATTTAATTCTCTCATTGCAAAAATTGTGTAAACATTTTTTTTTTAAAGATGTGTAATTATATATTACAGTTGTGGGCCAGTCACTCCATTTTTCTTTCAATACTTCCTTTAATTCACACTTGCCTCTTGTTTATCATGTAGTACACCAAATAAAAAGTGAACAAAACATTATGTTAATAATACTTACGGTTTAAGAAATGTAAAGCCATGAATAGCCACTAGGATGTTCCCATAAGAATCCACTTTCAGCAGATTCCCATAGGTTTTGTCAAACCACAATCCCCTTTGAAGACAAAGCGGAAAGGAAATGAAGGCAAAGTAAACATAATAAATACCTGTCAATAAACTATCAATATGTGTACAACTGTCCTTCCTTTCTAAAGAGCCTTGAGACCATAGAGCTGGTGCTTATCCTTGTTTCCGCAGCATGAAGTGGCTGAGTGACGATACGTCACCCTTCTGGATAGGACGCAGGTCTTTCGCAAATTACTTCCCCAGCTCTAAGCTGGTACACATTTTTAAACCTGGGTAGAGTGAGGCAATTGGCTTGTTTTTTCTTCTACTGTGTAAACTGAACCGGAATAGTAATCTCTAAGTGAAAAGTGAAAAAAAATATTAGAAAAGTGGTTCAGGAATTTAAAAGCAGTTAAAATTTCAAAATAATATGACACCCGACAAGCTAATAGGAAATATGATAATAAAAAAAAGGAAAAACATAGATCAACATGTTTATTTGTTGTTCTAGTACAAGTGGCACATGACATATTATCAAAAAACAAGAAGCACACCCTACCAGCAGCACTCTTGAAACACCCGTATATTAAGAACCAGAGTTGAAAATACAAAGAAAGACAAAGAATGTGATGAGGATGCTGGAAGTCAGGTATATTGAACGTTTCATTTTCTTTGTCTCGTTGCCAGATGTGCTGTTTTATTGATAACGTGGAAACCCAAAACATACCTAATACTTAATCAGATATCCTTGAAGTTGAAGCCTTTTCAATCTACATTTTGGGGCCAGCAAGAAATAAATATATTCATATCAAAACAGAAACCAACGTACCTGACAGGAAACGAAGGGTCATATTGAAATCTGCGGATTTCTACAGGATAACCGATTTGAATTAATCGTTCCTTCAGTTTGTCAAAGCCCAGTTCCTCATACACAGGCGACTTGTAAACTGGAAACAAAAGACGTATTAGATATTTTTCTTTTCATGTATATTCTTTCATTCTTCATTCTTCTTATTCAATTTAAGTTGCTTATGTTACCCCTTCTTTTTTCTTTATCATTCACTCTTTTTCATTTTCTGTTCTCCTCTGTCTAGTTTTACAATGATAATAAAATTTGGTATATATTTATTAATTTTGACTATCAGATTGGTGTATTTGATGATCAGTATCGAAGTAATTGTAATTGGGTTAGGGTCTCAAGGTTATGGTTTAGGGTTAGGGATTTAAGGGTTAGGGTTTTAGGGTTCAAGGTTATGGTTTTAGAGTTTGTGTTTAGGGTTTTGGGTTAGGGAAAATAGAAAATAATATGAACAATTACTTGACCATAAATAAATGAACGATTACGATACTATAGGGCTAAAATAATAAATATATCTAAACTACACCTTTGTACCTAAAATTCAAAAAGGAAGAAACAGAAGCATATTAGAACAACTACCAACCATCATGCTATTCATCACCTTGAGAATAATCCTATTTAAGGAGAATGCATTGCTTACTTCTGATAATATATTTCTTAAAATTACCTGCAAGGGTATAATCCATATCAAATCCATAGAACTTTATCTTGTTAAGGTGAAGGCCTCTGTTTACAAATATTCTGCAAATATAAAGTACAAAGGCACATTTTAAGATTTCAGAGCATATAATATGTAAAGAATATAATTAATTACCAATACATATGCAGTTATTGAAATAATGAAATAACTTTTAATGATAAGTATTGTCAGACATATTTTGCAGTACTTTGAGGCTAGAGCATGATGAGTATTTCCTTCATCAGTTTCATAATTCTGGCTTGAAACATAGGTTTCACGATTCACATTCTTCGGCAACAAAATCATTTTGCATCCACTTTTCAACTGCTTTACTATCCTTGATCACATAGTTCAAATATATGGTGGCGAGACTACCTCTCACAACAATATATCTTTTCGGCCCTATTATAAGTGTGTGCTGCCATTGTAACGTGGCAGTTACCCTTTGAGCTTGACATTCAAGTGGACAAAATTATTTATGACAGGCAGCATTTTATCAGAAGAATCAGACGATTCAACCAATGTTAATAAAATCCAAATACATTATTGTTATAATGTATGCAAGGACTGAATGCATTGTTTTGTCATAAGTTTATTTGTTATCTGCTCCTTTTATAACTGTGATTAAACAGTGTAGGGACCAGCTCTGTGTCTGGCCGAGAACAGTGTACAAAAGGCAGAAGACATAGATGCGCAGACCCAGATAAAACGTATCCAGGTTAAGTGCAAGTCTGTGCCCCATTAGTACAAATGGCCTGATACAGAGCTGGACAATCTATGAATCAAGATCTTTAAGGCAAGCAATCGATCAGCATCAAGTGATATTCACATTGAGTGACAACACCAAGTGTTGCAGATTGAATTTAACTTTAACTACAACCACAACCAATTAGCTAAAATATTTCAAAGCATTCACCCAGCTCAGGGAGAAAGAAAACTACATTTATAATGTAAAATGTATATTATTATTTTAATCGAGGAAAAGAGAGACAAAAAAAATAAATGGCTACGGGGGGGGGGGGGGGGGGGGGGGGGGGGGGGGGGGGGGGGGGGGGGGGGGGGGGGGGGGG
>JARDUL010245725.1:0-16155 GCA_030265205.1 Dirona pellucida
AAGGAAGACATTGGATAGAAACCAGTGGCGAAAGTTTGTTTATGATGCTTAAGCCTTACACCGAAAGGTACAAAAAGGTAAATTGATCAAGAAAGAAAGAAAGTTTACGGAGCAAGCAGTCATACAGGCAGGGCATAAAAAGGGTATTATGTTCAAGACTCTCCTGTGTGAGATCTTACAAGGTTAGATAACAATAATGACTAATGATACTAAATGGTTTCACTGATTATTGTGTCCTTCACATACTCTGTATCCCATTCTTGTCTAAATTTCTTGATCTGAAGAACTCTCTGATCTATACTCGACTATGGATTTAGATTTTTTTAATACGGTAAGTGTGGATTTTTATCCAAGTGAATCAGCCCTTATCTGAGATAAAGTACTGGGATGGGTATAATATATCATATTAGTATCACTGGAAATGTCACACTAACAAACAAACCTGTCAAAATCCAAACATAATGGACCCACCTTTCCTTTCAGAGTTACTCTCACATAGTCAGGCTGGACATCACAATCCAATAGGGAAGAATCCATGTGCCTGAAGAATGAAAGACAGTTAAAACGTATTTGAGTAAACTGATAAACAATGTTTTAAAGACTTTTGTAATTCTTGCTCGGTGGTTAAGGGGTTACTGCCCTTTTGGAGTCTAACATATCATATCAGAAGTAGCATTTCTTTTTAAAGTCCACTTATAACATGACTTGTGGGTTAGAGTCTTATAAACCCTGATAGGTTGTAGAACCATGCACTCCAGGATTCAAACACAGGACCTCTGTGTCAAGCCTTGCTTAATTGCCCATATCTCATGAAAATGAGCTGTTTGATAACATTAAATCGCGATAATGTTTTTAATTATAAATGACACAATGCTCCCGACAAATCACATCAAAGAATGACCAGAGGGCTAGTGGGTTGGACAGAGAATGAAATTTGACAACTGTTGCAGGATGACAATTCAAACTGGAAAAAGCTGCAAACTGCTTAAAGATGCAAAAAGAAAGGACCCCAGGATGCTAAGAATATGTCAATTCTAAGTAAAAGAACGTGTAACGCACTTGAACACAGCCACTTCACGTCATCAATTTATATGTTTGAGAGGTCTAGATAAAATACACAATTTTTACAGGTAAAAGGGGCACTTTGGTTTAAGATCTTGAAAATGCCTTGTATTTTGAAGTTACAAAATGTCTCCGTTAGATACTTCCATTGATCGTGATAATGAGATGGACATTTTTCAGGTTGTTAAGATATAACGGTTGTTTCATTAAATCAGTTGATTACAAGATTCACTGAAGCATTTACAACTTACTTGAAAACAATCACATCCAAAATTATGTTTTCGTTATCCTCTGTGAGATGAAAATCAACTCTGAAAAAAAAAAAAGAAAGAAAACATGTTGGCTGGTCACAAGTATTTATCAATATGCTACAAATTGCAGACACGTAAGAAATCTGATTAAAATGAAAGTGTCTGATTTTGATGGTCTGAAATTATCAGTTTCATGGTCACATCAAAGGCAGTATCTCATGTTTAAATTCAAATCTCAACTTCATGGTCCCCTGCTCTAGAAATGATGCCCACCTACATTCATTTTATCCATCAGTCATCAGACTTTGGAATAAGCTCCCTACCATCACTATGCAATCCAGCACAGTAGAAGTTTTGAAACCAAGGGTTACATTGTGTTTAATAGTGTAAGCACAGCCATACAAGTCTTCATGAAACAAAGTTTTGGTTTAAAGGAAAAAGAAGAAGATGAATATCTGGGGCAAAGCCTTGTGGGGCAAAGCCGTGTGAATCACAAAATGTCTTGAAAACTATCTATACTAAGATCCAAACCAGGGACTTACAACATCCCAAATCAATCTCAAAGGCTGTAACATTCCGCCCTGATGGTTACCTAAAACAAGTATGTGTAATATTAAAGATAGCAAGCAAACTTTCAAAAGCTGATCGGTTATGGTCAAAATATTTTTCTGTCTCAAATAGAAAAACAGGTAAACAATTAATTAATTTGTTTAAATATGATATATTTCTGAAATAGTGCGTAACCAAATCAAGTGAGCTGAATTTGTGACAGATCTAATACCAGCCAGGCTGGGGCCAAATGCTCCAAAAATAGGCTGCAGGACTGAGTCAAGACGTCAAATCAGATGTAAATCAAGAATGCAAAGTCCATTTATCGCGTAGCATCGTCATTTTCAAGCTTTGACAATTTTGCATGCCACTTTTTAAACATTACATGGTGCGTTTCATTGTAATGATATGATAACAATTTTCTTGAGGGAAAAAAAAGGATCTCCCTTGATAAAACCGGTATGACAAGATGCACCTCAACAAAATATTCAAGTAAAAAGGATTCATGAGGAAATCAATTGAAATTGTCATCTGTTGTCCATACCACATACAAAGTCGTTTTATCTTTTACAAATGTTTCAGAGAGGAACTAAATTGATAGATATTCATTGGTAAGTTAAAATTATTTGTGACTTTTAACGAAACCTGCCAAATGTTAGCTATAAATTTGAGATGTATGGAACAAGGAATGTTTGAGTATGTGAAGCACTTACTTTGGCTCATTAATGTTGAATGGTCTTCCATCATCAGAAAATAATCTTCGAGGGGGCTTTTGCTCAGATTCATCCCTTAAAGAAAATACATTTTTTTTGCTAAAAACAAATATCTTAATAAAAATTTAAATATACATTTCTATACAGTCAAATCTGTCTAAGGCGGCCACCCTTCGTTCCTGGAAAAAGTGTCCGCCTTAGACAGATATGATATATATATATATATACAGTAGTCTCCGCCTAAGAGCTCTCCGCCTAAGTGCACGGTTTTGCCGCGAACCCGAATTTTTACTATGTAAAGTTACCCCTCTAAGTGCACGGTTGCTCAGAGTGGACTCTGCCTAAGAGCACGTTTTTGCTCTCAGTGACCCAAATTTACCTGACATTTGTGATCGAAATTACGTGTTTATAACTTTTTAAACCAAACCAGTAATATAATCTATCAGTTAGACACGGTGTGTTAAATCACAACCCTTCATTTTGTTTAGAGACGCAATATTAGGGATTGTTTTACCTGCCGCATTGTTCCAGGCTTGCTGAACCGACACTGACTTAACACTCGGTCGGGAAGTTATTGCACAATGCGACATGCACGATTGCCTTCTATAAAGAATAGGGATGACCGTCAAGGATTATGTCTGTTTCATTGTTTAGCTGTTCAAATGAGATGCCAACTGTATAATGCGAGTCTCACACGTTTTGTCACGATGTACACTGATGTACCCTGATTGGCTTTCAATGTTTGTGTGTTTGTGGGCGGAGTTTTGGGTCAGTGAAACATTAGAGGATTACTAACTGCCCATTGCGTGGGTGAAATTAATTCTTTTGAAAAAGATGATGACTTATCACTGGTTAAAATCACTTGGTTAGAAGGCAGAGTTATTGATCAGTTGACCGATACTGACATGCTCCTTATAAGTGATCATACTATGTCACAACCCCACCTTCCCTGGCCGCCATTTTCATCTTCGCCTAAGTGCACGGTTCGCATAAGAGCACAGTTTTTTTGTCTCCCGACCACTGTGCACTTAGGCAGAGACTACTGCATATACATACACACACATATAACGTCATTAAGGCGCTCAAAAGGTGTGCATAAAAATCAACATGTAACAAAAAATAAAAAAGAACAAAAACAAAAACAAACAATTTTCAATTTAAGATTCTGTCTACTTATCCATTTATACCATGGTCAAAATTATTGTCTATGAAAACTTAAAATATAAAATAGAAAACTTGTTAAAAACCATGACCCTTGTGATGAGGAAATCTACAAGAAAAGAAGTACACACTTTTTTTCATCTTTCTCCTTGAGCTCTTTCATATGATTGTGGACGTCAACACGGGACTCAGGCGTGAACGGTACTTTTTCATTCCAGAAGCTGCCAATAGATAACAAAGATCAAATGAATAAGTTTGACAAACTTAAAAAAATTATTTAAATTAGGCGAATACTAAATAAAAATATCAAAATAATCTTTATACTTTGACTTTTTTCCCACACATCCTGGCTTAATTCGCAAAAAAAAAGGGTTTCAATTGAATCAGAGAACTGGGTGAAACTGAATTATCAAATCGACAAAATACAATACAACTGACTAATCAAATATATCTTTCAAAAACGTGTTAAGACAATGCAAGTTACCATCTTAAACATTTCAGAATTGACAATCTCATAATCTCTTTCAAAGTCTGATGACTGATGGATGAAATGAATGTAGGTGAGCATCTGTTCTAGAGTGGGGGACCATGAAGATGAGATTTGAATCTTAAAAATGAGGTAATCTCTTGAAAGGCACAGCTTTCATATCATATCAAAGTCCTCCTCCTCTTCCACGTTTTTCATTTTCTTCTACTACCATCATTCCTCAACCACCTCTACCTCTTCATCCACTACTACATAACCCTACCCCTCTCTTCCATCGTAGTTAGGCCTAATTTACTAAATTACAGTAATTAATATAACTCACGCATCTACTTTTTCCTCGTGAGATTTTTTCTCCGGCACATCTGACTCTGATTTGGAATCTCTGGTAAAAAGAAATATCATATGGTTGAACAGGTATCATCAAATAGACGACAATTATGTGAAAAAATGCACAAAAACAAAACAAAACAACCTCAAACCCAGGGCTGTTTGAAATTGAAACTTTCCCCTCACTCTCATTAAAAAATAATATATGTTGTTTATCGAGTACCCTTTATACCGCAAAAAGCAGTGTAGGGGCCAGTCATATGCCAAGCTCTGAAGGGTGTACATGACAAATGGAAGTAACTCCAAATGTCAATGAGGATTTACAACACTCTCCAATAATATTTTCCCCTGCATATTATTAGTAAATTATTATTGCTGGCTTCAAAGATGATCTATTTTTATATTTTTTCTAAATTATTTTCCCCACTGAATATGCCTCATCTTTTTAGATTGATCTTTAATTTAATTCATTCATATTCGCATGCTGTAAGTACTTTTAGTAATAACTCAACTTCACTAACTTTGAAAATACTGAGGTTTTTTCACTTTTTGTTCTGATAATGTTACAAGCACAGTTTTAGACATGCTATGTATGGTCTTACCCTTCATTAATATCTGTGTACCATCTGCCATCAAACCCATGGTTGTCTGATTTGTCCTCATCGTCTTTCAATTCAGTTATTTTAACACCATCATTTTCACCGCCCCGAGCCTTTTCTTTTGCCTCATGAAGTAACTGGGCCTTTTGCTGTGCCTGTGAAAGGAAAGAATAAGTTATTATGCCTGTGCCTCATCACTGCATTTCAAAGATGTATTATACACACTAAATTGAAAAAAAATTAATTATTTATACACAAAGTCGAAATGGTTTTGTTCAAGATTAACAATTGCTACATTATGTTTTGGGCAAGGGACACAAGTTCATTTTAATAATAATCATCATCATCATTATTATAAGCCTAAGTGGCAACATTGTCCCACTTCCTTCCAAAGGTTGAGGGGATAAGCACCAAGGCTACTAAGACATAAGTTTGTTAGTAACCTCAACAGCACTGCATGTTGCGTTGTTCACAAGCAATGTTTAAAAATAGCAGGTTGATCGCCTGATTGTCCTGATCAACAGTTTTTTTATAGCTTTGTTTTGAACCATACGTGACGGTGTGTGCTTCCATACTGGTTCATGTGCGCCGATAACAATACAAAAATCATCATCATCTTGCAATGGCCTTGTGGGGTTTTTCGTGTCACTAACGTTCCCGCCTTTGTGCATGCCTTTGACGTCTTCAATCCTCTTCATGTTGGTCTGCTTCTTCTCCTCTTTGCATTTACTAATACTTCAAAAATATATTTTCCAGACCTCTATGACTTTTTATGAGACCAAAATATTGTAGCATTCTTCTTTTTATTGTGTTGAGAAACCAGTTTTTAGAGAAAGAATAAACAAAACAGTAATCCATTTCTTTACGATTAAACAGACCTGCAACCGTACACAAAGTCCTTACGTTAGCTGATGAGACATTTGTGCATGCAGTGAATCACTTTAACTACGTCACGTTTTGAGTAAAATTCAAAGTTGAAGGATGTCAAATAGTAATTGTGCCAAAATGTACTATCAGTTTATGTAGGATAGGGACTGTGACTATGGGCCCTGAAGTTCATTTCAATTCATGTAAAAAGAAAGGTTGATAGGAAAAATAAACAAAATTTATTACTTAATATGGATACAATAAAATAACTCGCCACATTAAAAGAAAAAAGAAAGATGAAATCAAAAAAATTATAATGACATCTTTCTACACACAATAAGGCTGAAATCAAAAGTCTTCCGGTAAATAACTAAGAGCAGCAGCTCAAAACCGAGAAGGGAGGAGAAAGCTCACACAAGAAATCAAAGAAGCAGCCAAGGTGAGTCTGTGGGCTAGGACGCGAACGGCCATAAGTCAGTAAGTCAGTCAGATAAATGACTTATTTAAATAATATTGAAATTTCCTTTCTTAGATAATTTAACGTTAGGCAAGATAATATATCAATCACACATCAATTTTACCTCTTTTAAGACATTTCATCTGAATGATAATATCAAGAATTAGCTTATAATGTAGAAAACAAGTTAAGTTAAAATGAGAAGAAGATATAGCTATCACGCCTTGAAAGAGCTCAAATTTTTCATTCCGTTTATTTCATGGGCCAGAGAAAGAAAAAAAAGTGATGGGCAACAAAAATATTTTCATGGTTGTATTTTGAAGTCATCACACTGCCAAGTGCTAACATCTCAGAAGAAGGTTCACATAAATTACACTCATTTACCCGCTTTTTTCTGTATCTCTCCTGCTGTTGGAGAATACTGCACCTGATAAACGGCAAATTCTGTGCAAATGGAGAGAAAAAATAATAAAACAAACACAAACACTCATACAAACAAAAGAGAATTAATGTATGCCTCAATTTTTTCTTACTCTATTAGACAGTCATTACCATATTAAGTCATTTAACTTGATGACATGACAAGATAAAGCTTTTCATAGTCAAATTGTTGCAATCTTTTTGCTTTTGATATAGTTATGATATAGAATATTCACTTTAATGCTAAAGAAATTGCTAAAAGTAAGTTATCAACATGAAATATTTCCATAAGGTGTTTTAATAATTTGGTGTGGGTGATGAAATGCCATCCATTGAAGTTTGAATGTCTACATTTGATTAAGCCAAGTCCCAGAGTTTCTAAAAGTCAAGAACGGACTCAAAGACTTTCATGAACAAAATATGTATTGGTCATATCTGATTAATACATTACTGATGGTGGCAATATAGGATTTTAAACAGTGTGGGCTGATCACCCCTAAATTATTTATCCACCTGTGTTCAACAAAGTTTTGTGGTTGTGGTGTGCACACGATTTTATAAGTGGATGCTTTGTATGTCATTCATAACTAGACATAGGGATGGTAAAAATAATGTTATGCAGTATTCAATCATACACATTTTGAATGACATTCTAGGCACAAACAATAACAATATCAAAAAGTCACCTGAATAGCTTTGATCCTTTCTGACTTTTCAATTTGTGTTCCATCAAGCCACTTATATCAGATCAGTCATTTGTTGTATGGGTGAACAGGAAAAGGAAAGAGGGAGAGATAATTTAAAAAAGGTTGTCGATTAGAAAAACAAAACAAAGGCAAGTTTCAATTCAAAGCAATAAAATAGCTAAGTCAGAAAATAAAATGGAAAATCCCAACCATCTCTCCAATGACTTAAATAAATGACACGATATAGATGAAATTTTTTAATGCAGATAAGAAATTTAGAGGCTGAGCTGCAATGAGTAAATTGTCTCTGTCCCGGAAGTCTTATTTTAAGAGGTGTCACCTTTGATATGACCTCACAATGGTCATAAAGAGTATTAGACTAAAATCCTTACAAATCAAAAAAGAAAACATGTAGTATGTCATCATGGTTATGAAATCCACATTACCTGTAGTTGGGGAAGAGTAGCAATGACATATTCCCTGTAGTCTACAAAATCTGTACATGGGTTGCCTGTTAGAAATCTGTGAATACAGTGACCTTCAATTAGAAGAATACCCCAGCAGAGAGCACAAAAGAAGTGTGCACATAGGGTTTTGAGTGCGAGACAAAGAAGTATATTAAATAACTGGCAGGTAAAATGGGAGGATGCCAGGAGTGATCCAATACGATGTACGATCTATCATCCAGTAAATAGGATGTATTGCATTATGTCAACTTAAACAGACAAACAAGAACAAACAACAAAGTACACAATAGAAAATTCACTTGTAACAGAAAGAAAAAAAAAGAAATCTTACAATTCGTTAAAATTATAATTTTCCTTCAGACTTTCGATCGATGTCAGTTCTCCAATGAAATTTACAGTCAAGTCCAATTTTGTCAATGATTCACAACCTGTGAAGTAAAATAAACACAGTTGAATGACAAAAAAATTTAACTGAGTCAACCTTATTTAATCATCTTTAATAAATTTTTCTTCATTCAATTACGCTGACTTCAAAATTTACAGAGAAATCATACTATTCTGTATTTCAAATCATTTCTTAAAACAACACATCCAGTAAAACTTACCTTCCAAATTTTCTATCTTCTCAACATTGTTCAGAGCAAGGTTTATATATTCCAGCTTTTTAAGACGGCTTACATTCTCTGATTGGAGAATAAAAAGACAAAAGGGTAATCAAATCAATTCTGAATATCTGACAGATTTAATACAGATGGGCTTCTTTACTAGTCAGCCTTAAAAAGAGCTTTTATTATATAAAAAATAATAACAGTTAAAAGAAGTTCAATCCTGTATTTTATAAGTTTCAAAAGCAAAAAAGTAACATTTTCAAAAAATAACAGTTTGTCAGTTACGATTATATCATCATGAAATACTCACCAATTCTGGGAATCAAGTTGCTCTGTAAATAAAGAATCTTCAAGTGTCGACACCATTTGTCAATGTGTTCAATCCTGATGCAGTAAATATAAGAGGGAAAAGTTATCTTCATCAATCACGGTAATCATTTCTATGGTAAGTAAAAGGGATGAAGTAAACAACGACTATGTATTTATCTGATATATTATAAATAAAAAATCATGACAAATAAAAGCAAATATTCTCAGACTATTTTTTCTGCTTGTTACAGATTATTAAATATTGCTTACCTTTCAATATCTTGTTGATGGAGGGAAATTTCTTCCAGTGTTGAGATTTGAAGTTCATTGTGTTCAGAGCGTTTCCGCACCATATCCTCAGTAACTGAAATTTAATCAATTTAAATTTTGCGGAAAAAAAGGCTCCATAGAATTGCATCCGCTAAATAAATAAAGAATGTTACAGTGACTTGTTTCATTATGGAGACCAATTCAACATTATGTTTAGTCTAATTGAACAGGATAAAAGATAAAAAGGGGGAAAATTCATAGTGATACAGATATTGAATGATGTTGATTCTTGTCCTATATCTTATATCAGGCATGTGAGTGTAGTATAATTTAGTGTCTATTATTAGAATAAGAAAATTTCTAATCAAGACTCCATTACTGAACAAGCTGGCGAATGGAACCTTACAAGACAGGAGCTGCACCATTATGTAAAAATATAAACAAAATTATCAAAATAGATTATGATGAAGACGTTTGTTATTGTGTTTGTGTTACTTTGTTGGGTGTTCTGTGTAAAATCATATTAATCATGGATAATAAATTTGTTGATGGCCGAACGCATTAGGCAATGTCACAAAAAATGTGCAGATCCAATCACCCTCATATCTTTGAATCATAGTTATATTGGCCTGTTTTCCCATCAAGATTGCCAAGTGTCTTTACATACTTCTTCCTAGCAACGACAATTCTCGCCTGTCCTGATTGATGTCACAGGTCTAGCAACGAGTATTCTTGCAAATTGACTTTCGGCTTTTCCATTCCTTATTATTGTTTTGATGAAAACCATCTCAGGGTTGTGTAACTAGTCCACTTCCCGCATACTTTTACTTCTCATTTCAAGCTAAAACCATGTAAAAGAGTGATAACAAGCGGTATTCAACCAAAGAGGTGTTGTGGGAAATCATGATGGACTCAGTCAGCAAGGACAAATCATCAGGACATAATAATGACCCTGATTTTCTCCCCAAGCGTTATGAAATTGGCAAACAATCGAGTTCATATCTAAGATAGAACTAGAACTTGATGTTGATGAGGCTGGGTAGTAGAATAGCCAAACAAACAAATCAGTCTAACAAACTAAGAATACCTCAGATCATCACAATCCCTTCCCTTGCCTTATCGATTGTGTGATATGTAAAATGTAGATATCTATTTATATATAATAATTATAATGTCTTCCAACTTACTTACTTAACTAACTTAGAGTTAGTAGAGGCACAAAGAAGAATAATCCAAGAAGGCGCCTATACTTTTACTCTTCTTATTCTTAATCTGTCAAGAGTCTTTTACACTTAATTATAGTCTTAGTCTTAGTTGACCATCAATCACTTCTACTTCTAAATAGTTCTAGTCTGCTTATACTATAACTAACTTATATACTTATTATATTATAATACTTCGCGTTCGAGTATCACAAAAAAAATATAATATTAACCCCGAAGACATCAGGTACAATTTGATCAAAAATTCGTTCAAATTTAAAAAAAATCATTAAAAAGGTTTGGAATTTACTTACTGAAAACCATGATGAATGTCACCTCAGTGGAAGTCAACAGATGCCTAAGGACTCACACTAAAAAGAAAATATTTCTTACTGGTCTTGAAAATTCTTGCCGTTTCTAATGACTCTTCTTTGAAGCTTTAACTTCCGGTGCATATGAATGAATGAAAATGTCGATGTTTGAAATCTATATATCGATATTTAAAGATTCAATCAGTATTGAACATTTTTGTTGCAGTTAGCGGTTATGCTATTTTCTCAATTCTTTGTAAAATTCGGCTATTAGCAGAGCATTTATTTTTCGTATATAATATAGACCATACTTATTCTTCATAGACGTCCATACCGGTGCAATGAGTAAATGTGATAGATATTAGTATCGCAGGAATATCCTTTGAATAATCGACAATCTTTCTTATCCTACTTCCTGGAATGAAACTGCTTGCAGCTTGCAAACGATAACAAAAATCGCAAGAAAAATGGCAGGTCATACACCAGGGGAACCTCTGGAATGTTACAGCGTAAGTAGGAATTTTATTTCTATTTTGCAAGGGAAGCACAAGGCACCATTTCAATTATTTTACTCTGACAGTAGTTCATAGACACAACCTAATACTAAGACAAAGAGGAACAAAAAGGACATGACATTGTTTAAAAGAGGGAATTACAATTTAATTTTAATATATAGACGTCTAGAATACAAAATCAAAAGTCAAAAGTAAAGAAATCTGTACAAAACAAGGCATAGAGACTAGTTTTACTTTATGGAAGGTTTGAGTTTAGCTGGTAGTAGTGGTAGGCCCAGAAGTTGAAAATCGTTTTCCATCACTGACAGTCAAGAGATTTATGTAGACTAGACTACGTTCTAAACTCTGAAGCCCAAGCCCAACATCTTCCTCCATAAAAATAAAAATGTAAATAAAAAAAGCCTCAGAAATGCATCTAATTGTATTGTATTACATGATCACACTCCTCACACTACAACAAATTATGCCACGTTTTGCAGTATTTTATCAAACCTTTTAGCATTGCAGGAAACAGCATTATTTTCTATGCCCACACAGATACACTTGTTTGTATTATCTGCAATCTGACCTGAGCACCAACGCCAACAAAGACTTTTTTTTAGAGAGAACCAACTTCTTCTCAAAGAGGGTTGTAAAATTGTTTGGAATAGTCGGCTAGATATAAAAATAGCTCGGATAGTGATTGTAAGAGGAGACCAGATTTATGAAAGTAACCTGCCGTCCTCCCAACCCCCATTTTATTTGTTATCTGCATTCCAACATGATAAGATCAATACTTTCACTTTCATAATCTGTCTCATTTAAAATCACCAGATTCCGATTGTTTTGGAAAAGGAGCAAGACTATGATGCTCAAGGGAACCTTGTGAGAGAGCCGGATGGAAAGCCAAAGTATCGATGTGGCTTCCGTATAGGAGGAGGTATTGACCAAGACCCATCGCAGAGCCCACAAGGATACCCAGACAAGGTTAATTATATTCTACAATTTACAATACCGTTGATGTGCAAATATATCAATTGACTATATTTGAATACCCCAATATTTGTACTAATTTATCATTAGAATTAGTCTCCTCACTTCTATTGTGTGAGAGCATCATATTTTTTTCCTTTACGGCTCATGATTTAAACATCAAAATTCTTCCTAGAGGTGAAGAAAGCGCCATTGGATAGCTTACATGATGTATCAAAGAAAATAAAAACAAAGTTATAAATGATGACAATTTTTACAATTAGAGAGACAATGTTGTGACTTTTGGTTTCTACAGGGTTGTCATAATTATGAGTTAATGATCAAGTTAAGAGTTAGATTTTCAGCTCTTCACAAATAGGGTGTTGCCTTGTAAGGTCAAAGTTTTGATAAATACTAAATAACAACCACAGGCTTTTCAAGTCCTTTTGTTCAAAGTGTTTGTTCCTTCACAAGACCAACTGAAAGCACTTTTGCAAAGTTCAGTTCGCTGTTAGATCATATGGTCATTGAAAATTGGCTGATTCTAGCTTTGAACCAAAAACCTGAGTCAGAATCCTATCTCTTTATTAATCTTATTGGCCCATTCACTTCTTTCCTTTTTTTTTAAATTCTTTTTTTTTCAAGAACTATTCATGAGATATTGATTTTGATTTGATTTTCTGTTTATTCTAAGGCTGCAATTTTTTTTTATTACTGGTTTGAACACATCTAACTTGTTTACCCAATATTATTGATTGTGGATATAAAATGGTCACAGCATAATAAAGGGTATTTGTAAGTCATTTTCATAGGCATCTCATTTTTTATTAAAATGGCCAGGATTGTTGAAACATGTTCATATTCTTCAACAGGGCATCTACGTAACGTATATACATGAGAACAGCCCGGCATCCAGGTGTGGTTTACAGCTTCATGATAAATTGTTGCAGGTGAGAAATTTAAACAGCTAGTAACTGTATCTATTCAAATAAGCAGTAAATAATATTCATTTGTTCTGCCGATGCAGATGAAATCAGTATTTGAGATGGATGTATCTAATATATATATTTATTTTTTTGTTTATACTTTTGTCCACGAAGAAAGGTTATTAAAACTTTCTAAATCTGTGTGTATTAATCTCTTTTTTTTTCTTTTGTTTTTAAATAACAGGTGAATGGTAAGGATTTTACATTAGTCACCCATAAGCAGGCAGTAGAGAGCATTAGAAAAAAGCCGGTTTTGAAAATGCTGATCTATCGGAAGGGTATGCCTCAGCTCCAGAAGGCGCCAAGTCAAATGGGAACCCCTCAGACGCAATTCCAGGCTTACAACCAACATGGACCTCCTCCTAGCAACCAGCACTACATGCCTCAGCAGCATCCTCAATACCAGCAACAACAATACTAAGTCACCATGCAAATAGAATATAAGAAAAAGGAAGAAATTTCAATTTGTGAGCTGTATTCAACACCGCTGTAAGCTACTACATTGCTGAAAGTTAATGGCAGAGACCAAATTGTCATTTTTTGTGGTAGCTTTGTACCTTCTAACTTTTGCATTTAAAATGATAAGACATTCTCCTACTGATGTTGCAAATATGACAGGTTTATGTAGCAGTAGAGTATGTTTTGATTGTCTATTATGATCATATTAAATTATGTATAATCATATTGAGGGTTATAGAACAGTTGAATACCACCCACAAATTATTTCTTTTTATTTTTTTTGTTTTGTTTTCTTGTGTGTGTTATCTGTGTATGTCATTGAGAGAGAAAAAAAATAATATATAACAATGTATTGGTATTTGTAGATGATCATTTAAATCTGATCACTGTCTGTACAATTTGGTGCTTAATGTGTTTGTTGCTGATCTCCAGGAATGGCATATTCATTAGGACCCAACCAAAGTCAATTCCAGGTCTATGACACCGACCACCTTTGCTACGCACTGCCCATTATTTTTTAGTATTAGTGCACTATTTATTTCAAAAAGATTTGGAAGCAGACTAAATCCAGCTGGTTTGATTGAGTTACCATGTCATACTAACGAAAGGACAGTTGTACTGGAGGACACTAGGATGTCAGACTAACAGGGTTTTTAAAAAGGATTTTTTATTTATTTATTTACTTATTAATTATAATCAGGCAAGTACAAAAAGATTTTGTTAAGAAAGTGGGCTTTATCTTTAAGGTCAACAGAGGTTCTGTTCAATGAGGGATTTTTGTCAAGCCATGGTTGTTTTATCCATGTTGATTTGCATGTCTTGATTTTATGTCTTTGTCTGTTTGTGAATGTGCATAGCATCTTTTGTATGATTATTCAAACTTGTATCTTATTCAATGGCACTGTGACAATAACAGGGAATGAGGTTGAGAGAGGCGGAGTCAACTGTTTCTGACGTTGATATGGTTATATTGTTGAAAGTGTCTAAAACCAGTATTTCAACGTTTTGTCTGTGAGGCTGATATGGATCATTCTATTGAAAAACTGGTGGGAATTTTCCTCATACAGACATTCATTTTTGACGATCCATTTACCTCAAACAATTGCAGTTACCATTGTCATTTCATGTATTGATACTAGAATTTGTTTTGATCTGTTTTTGACTACTTGATCAATCTGGTGCTCATTAGGGTTGTGACCAATATTAGTGACTGGTTTAATCTTTGTGGCTCATAGGTGGGAATTGTTAACATTAGGGCTGATTGTAGCACGGTCAAATCTTAGTTCTTTTCATTGTACTGGTTGGTTGTCTCCAAAATGTATGATACATACAATGCTAGAACATGTTGCATGGTTAATTCACCCCTGACTGATCTGTTTCGTTCGATTCTCTGATCCAGTAGAATGTGAGCATAATTCATCTGGGGATGTTTGAGTGTGATAAATCGTCGTATTTTGCTATGTTCTGGATTTGGCTGTATCTCTATGTGTGAGTTTTATTAAGATTTTACTAAGTGCCATCCCTCTATTTTGTTTTATTGAATGTAATGGGAACCATATATGATATTCATGTTATTGTTGTGAAGCATACATTAATATTTATCTAATCTGTATTATGACATGCGTAAAAGGATAGCACAAATGGCTGAATTCCCAAGAATTTTTTTTTTTCAATGTCCATTTTGATATGAATTTATTGTTATTGAAATAAGACATTAGTTGTGAGTGTTATATTGGAAAACATTTGTATATAACATGTCTTTGGAGATTTTTATACCGGCTCCATGACTCATTGTAAAGAGAAATAGAATAAATGTAGCCTTGATGTAAAATATATTGGGTTCTATAAATGCCTTGACAATACATGTCTGACCAAATGAAAACTGCTTGAGGGCAGGAACTGCATGGCAGGTGCAGCTTGAAATCCCAATTCTTGACCTCAGTTGCTATAAGATTAAATTTCCCGCCCAGCGACGTGATGGTACTCTTGCACACTCCATCGCAGGTGGCACCCAAAGCCACCATTATTTTGCATGGGTAATGTCACCACATATTGCTCTAGTATCTTTCTTTATCATTTTCTTATTTCCTTTCTACCTTTCAGTGTAAGGTTAAGTGCGGACCAACTTTCGTCTTTTGTGGCATAGGTTTGGCAAATGGTTTTCCATAATCCTAATTTCTATCTACCTGAAATAGAAATAATGTATAATATAATAAGATGGATTTTTTTCGTCACTCTATTTTTCATTCCACCTTATTGCCTTTTGGTTTAGGGTTTGGATACATTATTATAACAAGTTTCCTCCATGAGTCTCCATCATACTTCTTTTGTTTACACCAACTAATTTATTTCTTCTATTCTTTCCACTTTTCCACTTTGGGAAAGTATTTTCCTTCACGTCTTCCTTGGTCTACTTCGGGGCAGTTTTCGTTACTGTTTGTATCTTCTTTTATTTTCATTTTTATATGTTATCTACTATATATTTTTGAATATATATA
>JARDUL010245836.1:0-16139 GCA_030265205.1 Dirona pellucida
GCCCAGTTCTAATTGGATACAGTAACTTCGATTCCGCGCGGTTCCAATTGACGATTACTTGTCGTGTGACCGAGTGCACTCGATACCGCTCTGTGTCAATTGACGTTTTCCCCTGTTTTCGTCAATTGTCACCGAGTCACTCGGTGCCAATTGACACTACGACTACGATATTAATTACCGTGTTTTTGTGTGCAATTTTTGATCATCCTTCTTGATAAATCATCAAACCTGTCATCTGCCTGAAATTGAGCCGTTTCTTTCAACAATCGGTGATATCCAACATCAAGACTTGATGTTGGATCTCCGATTGTTATACATCCAACATTTTTTATACTTCCTGTAACGCTAATACTAATTGTGTGTCTATTTAAAGGTCATAGATTATTTTTTTGGCATTCCTTTGATGGTAACCGGAGATCATTGGCTTCACATACATATAGTATAGGTACAGGTGAGGTCAAGTCATGATGTGGAATGTTGACTTTTTCCATTCCGTCTGCTGGGCGGGGTAGTCTGGTGGAGGGCACGCGTCTATGTAGGTGTGCCCTCAACCCGACCTGATAAATTTGACTTTTTAATTGGAAGTTAACCCTTTTGTTTGTTTGTTATCTTTCCCTATAGCACCGTAATTAAACAGTGTAGGGACCAGCTCTGTGTCTGGCCAAGGACAGTGTACAAGGCAGAAGGCATCGATGTGCAGACCCAGGTAAAATGTATCCAGGTTAAGTGCACGTCTGTGCCCCACTAGTACACATGGCCTGATACAGAGCTGGAAAATCTATGGATCAAGATTTTTAAGGCAAGCTTGAAGCAGGGGATCAGCCCACTGTGCCTTTTGTATTATTTACTATTGGCTGTTTTCTTTACTAAATTATCATTACACTTTAGTTTTAATTACAGTGCCTTGCGTTCACATTTCATTGAATCATCCCACGGTCACATGATCATCGCAACCAGGGCCAAGGATACATATATTCGTACTCCATAGCATGTGTACTTTCGTTTTATGATGCAAATAATGGCCTGATTAACGCGGGAGGGCTACAGTGCTATACTTTTTATTTAAAAAGTGATCGGGTCACGGCACACTGGTCGGATTGGGGCAAAATTGGGTCACACAATATTGCCGTGGAACTGTCAACAGACGACAGTTTTACGGCATGGTGTTATTTTTAGAAGCCTCGTTTTCAGTTATAAACAACCTGGTTTTAGTACAATTGCGATGCTGGTTGGCGCACAGGAGGAAAAATAGAGACCAAAGTTTGTTAGGTAGTCAGAACCAGGCGCGCTTACTCTAGAGATGAAAACTTTAATTTTAAAATTAAAATCAAACCACCAAATGACTTTGAAGATGGAATCCTGTTTTGCCCTATTTATATAAAAAATACTGCTACAAATCATTTAAACAACTAACTGCTGCAGTGCAGCTCCCTCTCCATCTTTACCCAATATTTTTATAGGTGGCATTGGCTGAGTGGTTATAAGTTGCTGCTGGCTGGCCTTGAGATTGTGAGATTCCGATTCCGAGTTGAATCCTAGCAGTGCTATCAATGCTGAGTCCTCGGGAAAAGGCCTTTGCCTTTACGCATTTTTTCCTCACATGACAGGCAGAGAAAGATATTGTTATTATGATGAGCCTAAGACTGCTCAACTTGATGCTCTCCAGGGAGTTGAGTATTGAATTTGAATGACACCGCCAACTTGGGATAAATGTGATTTGAGCCTGTTCTTGTTTTGGGGATAGTCTATAAACACATCTTTATTAGATGGGGAGACGACCTACATAAGTCCAAAACTAATATATCAATATCAATGAACTGAAAATTGTTATCCCTGCTCTCCTCTCACTTTTTCACCTTTTCGCTCATTCAAATCAAATATTTCCATGATCTTTACTTTATTTCTGTTGCGGTTAATGAAGTCCTCACAGGTCTTGATCATTCCACCATACACTTACAAACTAGCTTTTTGTAGGCTACCTTCTATTGACATTTTTTTGTAGGGTAAAATGTGACTTTTTGACTTCGTTGCTCGTCAGTGTGGGATATCTCTAAAAACGTTTGTTCTAGATCTAATCTGTACAATGAAAGCTATCAACTCAAACTGTCCTCTTTGGGTGTTCTTAAATTGGTTTTGAATGTATTAAAAAAATTATGTTTATGGTATAGCTGAGAAGGAAGTTACGTGCATATATATTATATCTTCTACTAGTTTCCAGTATCTTTAAGACGACTTGAATGTTAATTAATAGCAAATGACATGTCGAACCCAGTTTTCACATCAGGTCTTTTGCATTCCATTCTGGGGCATTGTTCTTAATTTATTTGTTGCCTTTTTATGACATCTTATTTTTAGTAAATAATATGCTGATATTATAAAGATAATTTATTTGTATGTGTAGTATTGAAAGGAAATATTTTTTCTCTTAGGTTATATTTTTGAAGGGTCTGCCTTGCAAGTTGAACCTTCAAATGGGAAAAGAGGGTGAGTAATTTAGATTTTTATAATTTCCAATTAATGCAGTGATATTTTAGGCCTGTATTAATGGCATGGCAAACAACTTTTGAATATAAACTTCCTTGGTAATTAGTAAGTTTTCTCAAATTTAACTTACAGGAACAAATTAAATGATCCTCTGCATGATAATTTTATGGCTTATAAACTATGCAGATTAAAAGTCTGGGTGCCAAGGGCGCCCTAAATTGCACCAAAGAAATGGCAATTTAATGTTTGAAGCGAAACAGAAAGTCGATGCAATGGGTTTATTACTTCATTTTTATTTAAATGAATTTGTCATGACTTGACAAGCTCACTGTCAATAGTTTATTCCAGAAAATAACTAGGCACCTCATGTTTTGTCTATTTTGAGAGAATTTCTAATATTGTGTTCAATATCAATGCAAATGTTCAAATCGTTTAGGCGCAGATCAAGCAAGATCCAAATCAGCAGTATCCCTCCTAATTGTTCCAAGCAGCAGGTTGAGGAACTTGTCAATGCAACCTCAAGCGGTTTGAAGAAACTTGAAGAGGGTAATTGCTTTGGAAACTAACATTTTATTGTCAAGATTGTATAGAGAGGTGGGAACGGGTGGATTATGAGGTCACTTAAGGATATAGATTCAGGTTCCCCAAGTCCATGACATGACCCTGAAGGCCTGTCACTTTTGAAGGCTTTGCCACCATTCCTATTGCAGATAAACGTGAGGTGCGACCTTTGACATTGATATGGGCTCATTGTAAACCAAAACAACGGGAAAAGAGATGAAATAGCTGATTTATTAAGACTTACACGATAATAGATTTATTTTTGCAAATGGGAAGCACTCATTCAAAAGACAGCTCATAGTGTAAATGGGTAAGAAATAAGTTAAAATGGGTTGACAAATCTAATCGGGGTGAATGAAAATGGATTTTCCTTAATTAAAGAACATTTGATTACATCTAGCAAAACAAAGGAAACTAGATAGAGGCATATTTTAAAAAGTGCCAAGAGTGGAAATTGATTATCCAACACAAAAGGAGTTATTTTCGAGCCTTATGAATTATGGCTGCATTGCAAGATTTAAGAAAGTAATTTTTTTCATTGTTAGGCTTTTTATAGTTGAAGTATTTTGGCATATTAAATTGATGTGTTCAGAGACTTCTGTGGGGTGCATTTTAAAGGTTTCTATTATAGTCCATATATATAACATGCCTTATTCAATTTCATTTTGCTAAAACTCTTGATTTCTTCCATATCAGGTGGAGATGGAATCATAAATATTACTTTCAACAGTTCTGATGATGCAGAGGAGTAAGTGACCATAATTTTCATCTCAATTTAGATTTATATCAAATGGTGTTTTCTGCATGATATGAAACAAAGAATTTTTTCTTAACAGATGTGTAACAAATTTGTTTTCATATTTTATCTGCACAATTTTGGCAAATTATTTTGTTGAGTAAATTCATTTTAATTTCAGAGCATAGTCACCGCTCAATAGATTTAATACAGTTGATACTAGTCCCCCAAATATCCTGCCTGCCAAGGGCGCAAAACAAAATATTTTATAATTTATTTATCCCTCCAATGTACTGTTTGTAGAAATCTCAGGTCATTGACAAGCTGACCCTTGTCAATGACAATAACTGTTTTATTCACAATTTCAAAATCGGCAGTGTCAATAATTACAAAATTTCCAATTGACACTTCAAAGAAAACGTTGATAAATGTTATGAAAAAAATGTCCATGAACATTAATAAATAAATAAAATCTGAAGTTCTGTTCTCCCACGAAATATAGTTTTTAAATATGACAAAAATATGCGCATAATATTATAATTATTCCTTTTTGCTATAAATTTATATTATAGTTATAGCTGTATCTTTTGATGTTCAAAGAAATTTCATTTATTGCCAGGTGTTTGTCACAGCTAAATGAATACAGATTTGAAGATGGCTCCCAGTTGAAGGTGAGAAGTGAAACTCTGGAATATTGTATTTTATCAAATGCAAGAAAATTTAGATAAAATTCTCATGATTTTCATATTTTTCTTTGAAATCGAAATAAAAATTAACATCAACATGGGGAATAACCATCCTTTCTCTGAACAATCCTCTGTTTAAAAAAATATATTTACAGGTGGACTTTTTTAGAAACCCAAAAAGAGCATCTAGAAGCAACTCAAGTAACAACTCTGGCCTAGCACAAGAATTCCCATTAAGGTAAATTGAAAGTGAGAAAAATATTTTGCATTTGCATAGTTGCATGGGAATTTACAATGCTGAAGTCTCCAAGGATTGGGGGTCCTTGTGTCTCACAAGTCGTATTACATATATGATCTTAAAACATTGAAAAGATAGTTGATCTATAAACCTTGAGTTTAGGATGTGCTAGTCTACAGTCTTATGAAAAATGAATGTCAAAAAGAGTTTTAAAAAGTATCCATGGCTTATGGATTATTTTGTTTAGAGATCTCAAGGTTTCTTTAGGATTTGGCAATTAAACCAAGGGTATTGAACGACTCTTTTTTTTATCCTTTAGACTGCATCCCAAAAGTTTGTTACAAGACTTTTTAAAAAGGATACATTTATGTTCCTCTCTTTTTTTTTTCTTGTATAATATATGTAATATATATTATATTATATTATATAAACATAGATTTAAATATACAAATGTAGACCTTACTATAATTGTCAGAAGAAACAAGTGCAATTGTTTGGGTCTATTTGAAGCCTCATTTTGACCTCAAGCTTTTCATTTGTGAAATATTAATGTTCTGTATTGTAATGGGGCCGACTCAAGTGGCGGGGTTAAAACATAATGCAGCAGTTTATTGCTAGGAGTTTATTTAGGTCACTCAGTCTCGTCTATTTTAACTGCCAAAGTATTGATTAGAAGTGAAGCTTAATTTTTCAATCATTCATGTCAACGTTACTTTGCTTGCCACAGCTTTTGTGAAATCATCAAAACTTTTTGTATTCAGAATCATCGTTGGAAGTGATTATGTTGGAGCAATCATTGGAAAACAAGGAAGAACAATTAAGAAAATCACATCAGATAGTAGAGCAAGGTTTGTATGTTTCATCCTTGATATTTTGCTTGTGGTGCTCATCCATCTCAAGTGCAATTTTTGTGAAAATCATTGTTATGAATTGGCGTTACAATATTTGAGCACCATATACATTATGAAAATGCTGCAACCTCACAATGCACACAATTTTTTTCTTCTTTTTTTTTTTTCACGGATTGGGAAACCTGTGTAAAATTATTCGTTCAAACTTAAATCAATCATAATGTAATGAAAAGTGATCCTTTTATCACATGTTACAAGATTATAAGATAATTATTTTACATTGGACTGAGCAGGAAACATGGCATTCTATAGTCCAGATATTTGTTGGTTTTGTATACTAACTTTGAAATGAATTTGGAGCATAAAAAGTTATTTTTGATTTGTTAAATGTATTGATTGATTCAGGTGGTACCTTTGCTAAACCTGTTCCACTGTATCATGCTGTGAGCCAAATTGAAAATGTTCATACACAAAACATCTGATTGATTTTGTTGACCTATGGATATGCTCATTTGCTCTACAGGGTGGATATTCATCGACGAGAGAGTCATATTCCAGATACAGTGAGTTAATTTCTTCTATGTAAAATTTTGAGAAATATGGTATATATATATAGAAATAAGGCTATTTCTGTTTGCATGGCAGTGGTCCCTAGCTTGAATCATTGACATTCAGTATCTAGGGGCATTAGCTTTCAAGGCTCTATCCCACAAGTCCTTTATTGCAATTTTATTTTTGAAATTTTATTTTCATGGTAGGTGTCACCTTTGTCACAATGTTGATATCTTTGTTAAACCAATTTTTCAAGGGTCATTAGGTAACATTTATAGCAATGTTCTTTTCAGACTTTGGATGTAGTTACAGATTTGACACAAATATCACAGAAAGATGTTAATTTGTAACATTGGATTAAAAAAAATTACAATTACAGGCCTTCATTTCTTATAGCCGATTTATGGCAAAACAAAAAAGATGATTAAAATTGACGTTTTAAAATCTTTTCCACAGTTAGTTACAATTAAAGGGTCTCCAGAAAGTAGTTCCATTGCTTGTCAAGAAATTATGACTGTTGTACGCAAGGAAGCTGAATCTCTTAATAGAGGGTGAGTTAGAATGTTTATAGTTTGTTGGGTCCCAATACCCTGATTTGTAATTAATTCATTGTTATTCTCATATCAATTTAAAATCAACCTTTTAAACTGCCTCAAGACAAGGTTAACTTCAAGACAATTTTTAATTTGTCTAAATGAGCATGTTAGTATTATAATGCGCAGCTGTCAAGTAGTAAGTTACTAAAGAAGTTTTTTTTAAATGTACTGGTAATATATTTACGAGTAACGCTTAAAAGTATGGGTTATGTATGGACTCAATTGCTAAAATAAGTACTAAAACTTCTTCTCGTTCACTTTCGATGTCTTTAACTTCATATGGCAATTTCTGTCATGTCCACAAACGCTCTCGTAGGCAGTCTACCAAAACTTCAAATTCAGTTAATGTATTAATCACTAAGTTATAAGAAATAAAACTAGGTAATTAGATTCCATGATCCAGTTTTTTTTTTTTTAATTTCACAAATATTCAATTTCATGAACTGTTAGCCATTTCATAAGTTGCAACAACCCTTTTTCAATAGCATCAGTATCATTATATATATATATATATATATATATATATATATATAGGCCTATATAATATATATTATTTATATATATATAGATAGATATATACGAGTGGCACCACATTCTTTTTTCTGGCAGTTATATATAATATCATACCGTTAAAGATTAATCTTTGAGTGCACAAACCTAGTTACAATTAATGGTGCTATTGAACATCTTGTTTTTAATGACTCAAATAGCTGAATGTCACTCCTCTCTTGACATTTTAATTTTTAATTTACAGAGACATTCCTTTTAGAATGTTGTGTCCAAATAGCATTTGTGGGCGAATCATTGGCAGGCAAGGCAAGGTGATAAAAGAATTTATAGAAAAATCAAATGCAAATATAGTAGTTTCAAGGTAAGTTGGCAAATTGTACACATTGATAATGAAAATATGACAATTCCTCGTTACCTAAGATTTGGACGAAGTACCAATTTCTAGTTTCAATTAAATTAAATTATGCAATATTCCTCTATCATAACCATCTTGGCTTTGTTCAACAGAACATTTGTCTGTTTCTGCGAGAAACTATTGAATTATAAACAAAATGAACAATCTTGTTTTTGTGCAAGCCTGAAAGTAATTGTATGCAATGAACTCTGCAACATGAAGCCAAGTTTTATTTTAATATTCATATTATACTGATATAGTTCTTTTTATCAATGTGTTAGATTATTAGATTATTTTTGTAAATATTTATAAAAAGAAATTAATTTTAATTGAATTGTGTAGATATTTGTAAATATTTGTAACATGAATCCAAATTGTGTGGATAATGGTTTACATTTATCACAGATCGGCTCTTCATTTATTTTTATTTTTTATTGAACAAAGACAAAACAACTGTCCAAATTTTATTTTGAAATATATTTCAGCTACGACTCCGCTTTTCCTGGATCTATCTTGGAGTCTGGTTTTGTAGATAGGGTAATCATCATTAGTGGAAGTATTGATAATTGCTCAAAGGCTGAAAGAATGCTTAACGACAAAATGAGGCAGTGCTTTGAACAGGACAGAGGATCTTCTCAGGTAAATTACACCATGTGAAGTTATGAATTTTTCCTTACAGTGCTTAGATACTGGAATTTTGGGAGTTAAGTAAATTTCAAGGGACTTGTGGATTTATGTCACGATTATCTCTAGTGTAATGACAGTGACACATTTGTTCCTATTAGATTCTTGTCAGTGACATAGCCACAGCAATTGTTTTTTTCCCCCTTTCATTTACATTGTCAAAAACAAAGCTTGTCAGCTTTTGGCTAAGATGATAGTTTACAGCAAATGAGGTTCGCTGATCATGAACTGGGATAGTTAAAATGATCAATTATAGACCAAGGAAATGTAGTAAATAGGCATTAAAATATATTTTGGTACTTTGCAATTTCAGTATGGTACCCAATCATCTGGTATGTATCCAGCTGCTCCAGGCTTGTCTATGATGCCACCAATGGGGCCTTTTCAAGGAATGCGACATCTACCAATGCAATACATGGTAAGATTTTAATTTTGTCTTCCCACTATATGAATTGACCCTTTCCTGCCTAACGAGGCCCCATGAGATGTACCCCATATGCCTACCTGGTTCCCAGCCAGCAACAGTCGATACCTATGCAAAGGGAAGTAACTATTTTCAATTATGCCTGTAGTCTTTCTGACACAAAAAATTCAATCCTAAAATGGATAATGGACCTTTTAAAGTATTATCATTGTCTCCACAAATGTCACCATATAACTGACTGCAATTGTATTCTACCAATGTGTGCACACAGTTTGAATTGCACTGAACTCAACATGAAAATCTGTATTAAGGAAAAACGACTTGCTGCTAATGAATGGTAGCGTCCCTTTATCTTAGGGGCGTCAGTGGCCAAACAGTGAACACAGCTCGACCTTTGGTGTTGATATTGTTTATCGTGGCTAGTGAATGGACGTGTGACTGACTATCTTGGATCTAAACAGTCACGACAATGTTTATACGTAATGAAATCTATTGACTTGCTGGCACTTGTGTCCTTAGTAAGACACTTTTCCCTGCTTACCTCGTCCTATCTGAGACAGACGTTAAATTAGGAGGCCCCGTTTGTTGTAAACAGGGTTGTCTTTATCCCAAAATTGTATTTGCTCTAAACAGGCTGCATGTGGCATATTAAGGGTTGAGTGTTTGGTTGCTTTCCCATGAGAAATGTAAAACGTTTGGAGCTTGGTGATGATCATGATTAAGCGCTTTATAAATGTACATTTACATCTCAGCATTGGGTTTGGACAACCCTTTGGTTTAATTATTTCTTTCACCATGATTAAGTCATTTGTTTCACATTCATTTTATTAACCCTGTCATGACCTCATTTAATATTAAGATTGTTTTTTACCACTTAGAATGGTAATTATGGTTGTTATGGAACCCCACCACTTCCACAAATGCAACCTCAACAACTGGAGATGGTTCAGCTTTACATTCCAGAGAAAACAGTGGGAGCTGTTATTGGGAGCAAAGGTCAAAATATCAAGAACATAATGCGCATGTCCGGAGCAAGGGTCAAAGTGAGTCAAAACATTGAATTTGTTAATATTAACCTTCTGCATCTTCATTTACTTTCTTGGGTTGGATAGCAGATATAAAATTTACCAAACTTGTTCCAAAATTATTCTTAATGAAATCGTGAGTTATTACAACATAATCTTAAATCAAACGTTGTCAATCTTTTGCTTTGGACATAGCTGTCATAGCCGTTATTTGTTGGAGGGAAGCCTTTTACCATCTGCACTGTTAACCAATCTCAGCTGTATCCCTAGTTATTGCTTTTGAGTACTGACTCAACAGCAGAATGATGGTTATTGAAATATGAATATATAGCTAGCTCTCACTCATCAGTATGTGGTGGACATGAGTTCTGTTGACTGTTAGTTACTTAGATTATGATGTCAGTGTTTGTTATGAAATTATATACGGCCAGAGGTTTAAGTCATACATACTGCAGACTTAGTGCTATATGCATGAAGCAGACTACCATTGATTTACACCTGAATTCATGACAAAGACAATTGTCCTAACTACCGCTATTACCGACTAAATTTGTTCTCAATTGGGTGGACTTGGTTTTCAAGCAGATTTTGGGGTTTAAAGCGTAGAAGAGTGGTGAAAAATGATAATACTAGAACAGTAGTGTTAGGGTGTCATTTCAATACAGACTGAAAAAAATACAGTATGTTATGCTCATGATAGTCTGATGCAATTGTATTTGCGATGCTCTCCTTGTTTTAAAAATTGAATCGACATTGAGATGACTACAACAAATGTATGAAATTAGTTTGTTTTTCTTTGCTAATCCAATGAAATGAAAATCTGAAAATATAAACTTATTTTTCATATCACTTCTGCCCATAATAATTATTTGCTTGATACTTTGTTAATATCAGTGATGCCTTTACCTCCCAAATGTGAAACTTTGTAACAAGAGTTCTGAGTACTTAGCATTATGGTCATCAGTACTGGTGAATAGATACTTTGATTGAAAAGGTTGTTGGAAAATATAAAACATGGTGAATAACAATGTAATTTTGTTGCAGATATTAAATTCCAGTGATAAAAATGGAAGTGGTGAAAATAATTCATTCAACCAATCTAATGAAAGAAAAGCTGTGATTTCTGGAACTTCAGAAGCTCAGTGGAAGGTGAGTTTCCGTTGGCATTATTCGTCCTACTTTACATTTTAGCTTTTAAAAAGGTAGGTGACTTTTTAAGCTTAGGGCAAAATATATGACATGAGGTGCAAAATAAGTTATTATGAAAAATTTAATTTAATAAGTGCCTAAATGTGGTGGATAATCGGAATGTAAATCTGGATGAGTCTAGAGATGACCTGCTTTAAACAATAATATTCAGGTAAAGGATTTGCGATGCCCTGATTGCTACATTGGAATCATTGTCAATGTTATAGTCATCTAATTTATCAAGCAAACAAAATCTTATCAATTTGATTAGTTAGAATTGATGTTCATAACAGTTCAGTGTTTCTTATACATTTCTTTATTGCTTGCTTTTCTTGTAAAGAATTATCATTTATTCATGTTGTTCAATTAACTTTTTAAAACATATTTGAACCTTTGTGTTAGTGTCAATAGAAGTAGTGGCGTTCATAGTGTTATGGTTTTAGACTTTTTCAAGAGTTGATTTAGCAAATGATAGAATAAAAGATCATGATCTTTGACTAAAGTTATAAGGCTGACATTATATGGAATCTTTTTTTTTTTTTTACTTTCAGGCTCAATTTTACATTTTTGACAAAGTAAAGAACGAACTTCGATTAAGCGCTCACGATGAAGTTCATCTCCGCACTGAACTAAATGTACCAAAGCAAAGTATGGGACGGATCATCGGGAAAGGTGGCCAGAACGTAAGTTTATCTTTATGTATGTATGGGCTCAACAGAAAGACAAAATTATTTGATGACTAATTTAGGAGTCCTTAGATTTTAGAATGTTTCTATTTGGTGAGGAAATTGAATCAGTGTCACCAATGCAAAAATTTACATTGTTGCTTCAGATGCAATTTTCTGGGTTTGAATTGTTGATGGGAGCAATCTCAGCTGTTTCCTATAAGGTGATACATATGTCTTTCTTTATGGAAAACCTATGGTACCTCTCAATGCTAGGTTTGTTAATGAATAAATCTGCAAAACTATCACAGCTCCCCCTTTTTGTATTAATATTAATAGAATTCTACTCTTATCTGCACATAATGATATTACTTCTTTCCATTTATTCTGTTTTCTATAATGGCATATTTCTTTCCTCTTTATCTTGTTAGGGATTCTATTTACTGAGATTTTTTATTTCTGTTCTTAAACTGTTTTAAATTATAACTTTCTCATTTTACCTTTTTATTTTTTTATTTTACCAACTGTTCTCAAAAAAAAAATTGTAACCTACTTGTATCTATATTGTCTAGCGTCCAGGATTCACTACATGTGATAATGTTAAGAATTAGGCAATATGGGTAGTATGCACTGAATTTCTAGTGCACACTTCACGCTTAATGTTTTTTCTTTTCAGAATAATCATGAGTACAAAAGCCTGAAAAGATCTGCATTGTCTGCATACATAGCCATTTATATTTTGACAGTTGACTGAATTAAACTAAATTAGCTTTAAATTGATTTGTACTGAAAGGGTAGTTGCAATTGTCATGGAGATTTATTAATTACTAAACTTAGCATCGAACGGTAACAGGTTTTCCATAAAGAAAGACGGATGATGTAGCGTCCTGTGGCCAAGTGGTTATTTCTTGGATGGAGTTATGAGTTTTCCAGTCCAAATCCTGGCAAAGCTAGGTTCTTAAGGAAAGACTCATTACACCATTTTCCTCTCGTCTTAGGAGTGAATGAGTCGTAGCCTTCCTTGTTATATAGGCAGAGGAAGATTTAAAGAATGTCAGTATGATGCGCTTAACAGGCTGCTGTACTGAATGCTCCTCCTGGAATTGTGAATGACTTAAAGTCTGAGCCTGAACTTGTACGGAACTAAATTTAAAAAATAGTAATTTTCAATATATTCTTTGGTCAATTTTTTCTTTCCACTACAATTTTACATTGTTATTAAATGCTGTAATTTGATTTAGATCATTGGTTTTTATTTAGGTTCCCTGCTTTTTAAGTGTCGACAGTGGCATTGAATTAACTTTCATGAAATGAGATATTGTCCAGATGTTCTTTGGCTTATTGTACCAGATTTCAAGGTTAATGAAAGCTATCATAAAACAAATGTACTGTACATATGTTCAATCAAAAGATAGTGAAAGTCAAGTTTGGTAATCAGGTAATTTTTTTAATATTCTATTATTTCCAATAGGTGCGAGAGATGCAAAGAGTTAGTGGGGCCATTGTTCAGTTGCCAATGGATGATCAAGGTGATGTTGAAGAAGTACCCATCACCATCATTGGACATTTCTATGCTACTCAGTCTGCACAAAGACGTGTTCGGGCACTGATGAATTCCTTCTCCAGAGCACAACCACAGCCTAGACGTATAAGACCAGGTGCTCCACAAATGTTATTTTGAAGATCTGGATTTGAAAAACTTATCAAATATCTGTTATATGAATCAAAGGTTGTGAAAAAAATTGTTGATTACTTGTGATATGATCAGTTGTTGATTACTCAAATTTTGTGTGTTATCCCCACCCCAGCCATTATTGTGTGCCTTTCCCGGTCTCTTTGAACCAAAAGAAAAATAGGATTATTGACTTATTTATTAATTATATTTTTTGTTTATTTCCATGTATTTAAAATGGAAATTAATATAGAACAGATGTTGTTAATGTGAAAGTTTTTTTAAGAGTGGATTATTTGTATGACATGTTTGTATAAATTATATAATTTATTTTGTATGGTTGTTTGGAAATGGAAGCTGATCCAATCTTTGGTTCCTGCTAAGTAGGTTCCATAATGAATTTAATTAGACCCAGGCGTATTACAAGATTTGTATTTATTACCCTCTAAGTGTTATATATCTTATAATTTCAAAGAAAGTGTCCTGTCTAGAACCATGGCATGTTAAGTTTCTGTCACTAATGTAGAGTCAATAACCTGCCATTAAAATTATTTTATTTCATTTTAGCTGTAGCATAACGACTTAACTGTCAAGCTGGACTGTAATAATGTTGTGACTACATGCTGATACCGTGTGCATGGAGATTTTTTCAATATTTCAAGTTCATTTCAGCCTCTGTTTTGTTTCTTAGTTCAAGGATCATATGATCAATCGTTCCTTGTCCGAAGTTTATGCTATAAGATAATCAGGAATAATTCAAAAGAATTGCCCACGTTATGAATTGTTCCAAGAAGGAATTAATTTAGGGATTTTTTTATTTAGTCCAGTGTGTTCGTCGCAAAATATTTAATAACCCGAATCTACTACTGTTCATATTTTAATCAAACCAATTTGAGTTATCTGCCATGGCAGTTGTATTTTATTTCGCTGTGCGTTTTAAAGTTTATAAGTTAATCTCTTTGTTTCTGAATAGAACCCTCTGGCTTAAGATACATAAATTACGATTAAGTTCATTTCATGAACAATGAATCTCTTTATCTTAACATTTAAATCAGTGGAATCTTGGAGTAAGAATTTTCAACCTTTACTTTTTGTTTCTGACCATTTTGTTAGTTTTGTTAACAATATAAACATTGAATATCATTGGTGCTGAGTGTTTACCTAAGATATATAAGCTGTACAGACATGTTTAGGGTTGATGGTTACACTGGTGTAGTAAGAATGCTAGTGAAATGTTCCCCTGTGAATAACTCGTGTGCTCACAATAAGATGTAGATTTGTGCATGTAGGATGCGCTTTACAAAATTGAATCTGGAAAGGGAGAGAAACGTTTATTAATTGATATACCCTTCTTTGACAGTGAAAGAGCAGCACAGATGAAGGAATAAAGTAGAAATACAAACTTTGTGACTAATACTGATGAGGGTTGAACTTGTAAGGCACTACTTGCACTACAGCACCATTGATATATTGCATGTTGTAAACATCTTTAACAAATTAACATTCCTTGACATGTTCATTTTCTCTTGGAGTAAAAATTTCATTTTCATCAAAAAACAAACAAACCTGAGTTGGTTGTCATATTGTTAAAATAATTGCAGAAATGTTGTGTGTGGGGGGGGGGGGGGGGGGGTGTTTAAACATAGTAAGTAATAGTATTGACTTCTTGTTGATGGATCTCAACACATTTTTCATGGCCATCTGAATCACCTTGTTTTAACTGAAAATTATTTACTCTAATGGTCATAATGAAAATGGTCATAATGAATTCTTGGGGACGGTACGATGTATTTCGTTTTAACAAAATCAAGGGTTCTACTCATTATGTTACACTTGTATAAAGTTTGAACATGAGTGAGGTGTAAGTAAAATTGTTTTTGGTGGTGGGTGGTGATTTTTCCAGATAATTGGTTCAGGACATGCAAAAGTTGGTCACAAACGTTTTTTGGGCCTGAAAGGTAGGTCTACTAATGTAGTGTAGTTGTAGTTCTTCAATTTGTGGAAATGTCTTACCTTGAGTAAGAAAAAGTGCAATTTCTGGAAATGAGCAAAATAGAAGTTAGAATTAAGAGCTTTTTAAACCTGCCTGGAGTTCATGAAAGAAGAAAAAATAGTACTGGACAAAATGACCCAATATTGTGCATGAACTCTGAGATCTGCCACTTTCACGTCCAGCCCTTGGGTGTTTATTTGTAGGTAGAGAGGTGGCGAAAGGGTGAACTTGAGTGATGGGAAGGTCATGCTCTCCAATACATGGGCCATCGCACCAGAAAGAGTTTAGCATCTACAGATTCTTTTTATGATCCATTTTTGCTGGTCATTGGGTCAATAAGAAACAGAAAATGTTTTTGAAAAATTAAATAGGAGCCAAGTTTTTGGTGATGGGGCCAAAGGTCGAGATCGAGTGGATTCACGGTTGATCCAGCTCCACACTGTTTTCTCAGTAAAGGTACAACAACCATTTGAAATCTTTGTGCGCGAGCAGGAGTGCATCCTACAACCTGATTGAAGGTTCACATTGCAACCTCCTTTTCCACACACTGACGGAATGTGAATTCGTTTCACTGTTGCACTAAAATCGCGTTCACGGTTCTTCTGTGAAAGATAATGAGAGGGGTTGGGACGGTACGTTTTATTCACACGGGTAATATTTTTTGTAAAAGTTCACTATTTCTGTTAAAGGAATGAGGGCTGCCAGAAGCTAAAATAAAAAAAAGTGAAAATGGTGTAGCTCCAGGTATAAACAAATAACAATACAAAGAACGTTCCGGGTCTCCCCTTCATCAGCCAACAGGCACAAAAAACAAATGGAAAATCTCAAACTGTGGGAATCAGGCGATGTTGACGCTAGGACGACCACTGGTCAAGTGAAA
>JARDUL010245947.1:0-16138 GCA_030265205.1 Dirona pellucida
ACATATGTATGTCACTGATATCTCCACCATACATATGTATGTCACTGATATCTCCACCATACATATGTATGTCACTGATATCTCCACCATACATATGTATTTCACTGATATGACTCCAAAATGCTTTATTGACCTGGATTCTTGTCGTGACTACTCCAGCTGTGATATGAATCCAACAAATTATTCATGTCGTTGCCGATAACTCTCAGATTTTGTGGGATCTAAAAACTCAAAGGGCAGTCATGAGTAAAACATAGATGGGAGTGTGGGAGTAGGGACAGGAGAAAGTCGAGACCTGCTGAGAACTATATTATAACACTCGTAATACTGTTTTTCTGATCAACAAATCTTCACTCCCTTCTGCGCCTAAATTGATGCCTATTAACATTTCTATATTTTGACTCCAGCCATCATTGATGGAACCCGCTGCATCACCTGCTACTCTTCCAATGAGATTATACCAGCAAGGGTTAGTGTTAGGCTGAGAAATAGATGAATAAAACTCAACTGTTACCATACATGAATTATATTATATGCCTTTGTTTTACAGCTGGTGCATTATTGACTCTCCATTAATTACAAGAATATTTTGGTTTGATGTCTCAGCTTGATCAGTAGAAAAATGATAACTTGTATTTTGTTGTTTGACACCAGGAGCGTGGATTGGTGGAAACTCATTTGTTGTCAGCCAGAAACAAAGGGGAGACAAAGCTCCATTCCAAATTGATCCACCAAGAATACTTGACCTTAGTGTTTTCAAAGATCCAAACGGTTGCTTCCAAGCCAATCTTAACAGAAAGGGAAAACTGATTGTAACTCCGAACTCCAAATGTAGCCACAAGAAGCCGTGCATCTGTGAATATGGTATGTACTGCTGTAACTATTGTACTAAATTTGATTCTGTTTCATTCAGATGTTAAGGAAAAAAGCTAAATTTCATTGTATTTCTGACATATCTAGAGAATTGAAAATATAGTAGGAAAATGTTTGAATTAATTATTACAATTCCTTACTCATATAAATGAGTTAGTCACGCCTCAACAGAAAAGTAACAATGTTCAATATATTTGGTTACATATACCTACTCATTTAGAGTCAACTTTCTTTGAATACTATAAGAGACGATGGATTTGTAATGTTTTGTATTATGTTTGTCAGGAAAGCCTGAATATAAAAGTGAGGCAGCAAAATATATACAATTCTTAAAAACTGTTTCTGTCTGAAGCTACATGTATATTTTTTCTCCCTTCACAGATAACGTAGGGAAGATACCACACAGTAAGTGCTTTGATTTTTTATTTCATGGTGGATGATTGTAAGTCTTATAGACTGCATGCTTTGTGTGTGTTAGAAATGTTTGAATGCTACAGGGCCTCAATGTTTTACAGATTTCCTCAATGTTTGCTATATTGTAATAATGCTGCATTGTTGCAAATAAAAAATATATTAACTCTTTTAATGCCAATTGCAATACATTGTCGTTGTGTCAAGACATTTTTTCACCTAATCAATCTTGTGTGCATTCCATTGCGTCCTTTTGTATCATTGTTGTCAATCTTTTGTTTCTAGTTGAGAAAGGGGAAACCTGAAACGTCCCTTGTATTGTACGAAGCTGTATTATTAACCATACTTTTTCCCATAATGGGTATAGGAAATGCGTCAAGGTCCTGTTTACGCATGTGAATAAAAAAAGTTTGAACCTGAGCTTTGCCTGCCATTGACCATTGAATTATACTGGTAATATTAAATGCTCAGAATCAGATTTTAAGCTATTTAAATGTTCTTCAAATTAGTGATTTTATCACAGGGTGGGAGCTTATGTCTAAAATCTAGACATTGTCAGGTAAATCATTCCTCAGGACAGCTTATCCACCAGTTTCAATTAATTTTCTTATAATTCAGATCCCAATGACTTTAGACGCCTTAAGGAAAAGGGCAACAAGGAAGAAGCCATTGACAGTTGTAAGAAATTGAACAGACCTCTTGTAAGCATCTACAATGCTCGACAGAATAACCTTGTTCGTAAGATGCTCCGTCAGTTGAAGTGAGTTGATTTATTTTAGATAACAATCTCAAATATACTGACCAACTCATAGCCAAGTAACTTTTGATGGTTTTCAGGTATTTGTTTGAAACAACATCAGTGAATATTCAATCCATATACAAATGTGAGAAGCATAGAAACAAATGCTTTATACATTTTACAAATTGAAATCATTGATAATGCTGTTTACAGTAATGGTGATATTGATCACTGATTTTGGTTCATGACTTGATTTAATTAATGTTCAAGGGGCATCCTTAGGATAACACAGTCTCTTTGGGGAGGGGGGGGGGGGGTGGTCCTAGAATCAAAGGCTCTGTGCTGCAAAGGTCTTAGTATAGATAGGCTTTAACCAGGAGATGGTATCATTAACAATACCTCACAAGTGTTGAAAAGGGCATCATGCAAATAAGTTTGGATGCTTTTTAAAACGAATGATTAGCTTTTTCCTATGTATGTTGAGTATTAAAAAGAAACAAAACTCTGTTTCCATTGCAGTGGTGATGGATGGATCAGTGCCAGATACTCCATCAACAAAAAGATATTTGTGTGGGGTAACAACAAAGCTTTGGGCTTCACAAATTGGAAGAAAAATGAACCAAATAATTATGATGTAAGTAGACTATATTTCATATTTTTTAAATTTAGTGTGTTCTGTTCTAAGCTTTCAATTCATTTTACACGATTTGTATAAATTTTATTATTTGATTGTTACATACAGAATAAAAGAGTATTGGGTTCAGTCTCATGACAAGCGTAAAATAAAACCCAAGGCACTGGCAGGCAAATTCAGACTTGGACCATAAGGTCAAAATACTCACAGAGAGACTCCAACTACCATAGCAACTGAGCGCTATTTGATGTTGCTCATGTTCAAGTCAAAATGTTGTTTGATTTTTACCTTCGCATCAACCACAATCATTCTGACATGTGAAGAGATTCCACCAGGACAGAACTGTCTTAACAAATATTTCATTTCCTCACAGAATAAGAAAGGCAGTAATGAGCGATGTGTAGCTATGAGTAAATCCAGTGGCCGCTGGTTTACAGATGATTGCAGCGAACCAAACTACCCAATCTGTGGCCCTCCATGTGAGTTTCTTTTGGTCTAATCAAAATTAAAGATTAATCTTTTTAGAAATGATAACAAAGTCTGGGATGAAAAGTTTTAAGAAAAATTTCTTGACCAGATTACCAACATGACTTAAGTCTTTTGAACACATGCATTTTTTCATTATTACATTTGAATTCTTTCCAGAATGATTATGTCAATGTTTTGATTTATGAGCAATGGTGATGATGATTGATGGTGGTAATGATGATTGGTGAAATGAGCTTGATGTTGGAATAGATGCCTCAAATAATTATCCTCATATTTGTATATAGGAGTAATTAAAATAATGTACTTGAAAAAAGAAATATCAAAGTGCGATCTCACTCAAAGTAATATCATTTGGTTTCCATCCATAAACCATCAATAGCTTATTTAGAACAAGTTATTATGTCACAACAAATTATATAACTAATATGTTTATGTTCCCCCCCCCCCAATATTTACCTTATTTTGTTCACAGATTTTAAATAAAAACCACCTCTATGAGATTATTATGTTAAAAATTAGACACAAATGTTCAGGAACTCAATGCATAAGTTGAATTACTTTAATTGTAAGTTGTGTTGCTCTACAAATGGTTGCACAATTACTGATCACATGTTGTCTTCCGCAGTGAATATGGAGCCTGCAGCCTACAGCACGTATTATAGAGTAAAGGGCTTCACCTCTTTGAAAGAGCTGAGACAGAAATTGGCACGCCAAGGAAAACCTGTAAGTCAATTTAGATAAAATTTAATCATCAAAATACAATCTACAAGGTGTTTTGATGACTTGATTATTATTGTTATTATTTATCATTATTACATAGCTGCCAAACATTCCGATTAAATCATGTTCAGTACATTTTTAGTTTTGAGTACGATAATCCGATTTCACTGTGAAAAATGTGAGTTTCCCAGGATGGGATAGATAAGTCGTAATGCAAACGATTGTTTGAAATTGTTTTCTCCTTGAGAACTGCGATGCAAATGCCAATCTTGTTATTCTTTGAATCCAAGAGATAATATCAATGCTTGAAATCGAAAATGTATCGATTATAATTGATACCTCACATTTACTTCTTTAGATCATCGTAATAACGTCAATTTTCAATTCTCGATACCAGCATTTTTTGTTTATCGTGATTTCAAAATAGAAAATTTACCAGATTGTCAGATTGGTCAAATTACTGCAAAACTCTGGACTAGATATTTATTCTTTTAAAACAGAGTGGCTTGTTATGAATTATGATAATTTCTATTTAAATCCCCTACTTTTTTGTTTTTTTGTTTTGTTTTATTGGGTTTTTTCTGTGTTGGTTTTATTTCATCACACTGAGGCCTGAACTATTTTATTC
The DNA here is from genome assembly GCA_030265205.1 of Dirona pellucida. Lineage (NCBI taxonomy): Eukaryota > Metazoa > Mollusca > Gastropoda > Nudibranchia > Dironidae > Dirona > Dirona pellucida. The sequence goes on from JARDUL010245947.1 coordinate 4,495, forward strand.
TGTCTTTTTTCTAGCGCTGTTAAATTGAATAAACGTGTACGCATCAAAATAACCCGGCTAGCAATGGACTGATTTCAAATTTTCACATTGAAAATGAGAACTCGACCAATCATTAATATAATTATTATTGTGTTCTCTTCACTAGTGCAGGGCCTGTGACATGTAGTTGTAGACATTTACTCCTGCATCAGGAAACCCACTATATTTCTTTGTAGGCCAAGGCCAAGTCCCAAAAGTGTTTTTTAAGACCATTTGTCTGTTTTATGATCTATATTACATTGCATAGAACCACACATGACACACAATGAAGATCCATCATTTTTTCCAATGTGTGTGAATCATGTACAATTACGTGCAATTTGACTATTTTATTGTACTGTGTGGGTTTTGTTCCTGATTATATTTAAAAAAAATTCTGGGTGCAAAACATAGATTTTCAAAGTTCCCAGGTTTTTACATTGAGATTCCCTAAAGGGGTTTGCGGGTCTGTCATCATGGTGTGCGTTCCAATTTGGGGTTTTGAAAAAGTGGCAGCTATGTTATTATTATTAAACCATGGCATCTTTATTTCTCTCAATCATTAGGATTTTGTGTGCAGAAATCCAATCAGCATTGAATGCAGTGCCAGAGAAGATAAGAATGGTCCATGGAGAAGCAATCACAATCAACAAGGCAGAGCCATTGAATGTAATAAGAACAGATTCAGATGTAGAGGAAAACAAGGACTGAACTGTAGAACTTTCCGTGTTCGAGTCATGTGTCCTGCAGGTTTGACACATTTTAATTTTCTTTCCAAATTGTATGGTATTATAATGATGAGACCCAAAAATCCATGAGACAGTAGAATGACAACTCACTAGTTTGTTATGTCAAATAATCCTGGGATAATCATCTGTATCTGCATCCTTGTCAATGTTGGAGAGTATAAGGACTCCAAGGCCACCCTATCATTTGAAGCAAATTGGAGAAATATAGATGATGAGTAGAATTATAATTATATAAGAACAATAGTAAACATGAAAAGTCAATAATGATGAGACAGGTATGTTTGGAATGTCTCCAGTGTTTTGCTGTTGACTGTGGGGGATTGTCAAAAACAAAAACAAAAACCAATAATTTTATGAATGGGGCCATGGGAAGAACTATTTTTATGTGTGTATTGCAGCTAGATTTGATTATTGTTTTGGTTTTTTTGCTTCTGTTTCTCATGTATTGTATGAGGTGTAATGGTGGGAGGGGATTGTAATGAGGCTGTTGATCTTGAAGAGTAGGTGTCAAAAATGATATCGAGAAATAGAAAATATCTTGATAAAACATGGCATATTGATATGTATTTTAAAAAACCTAGCATATTTCACTTTCATTATTTTCCATTTCATATTTCTTTTATATATTATCTAATGACTGACTTGTTGAAATATGATTTTAGAGGAGAACCAATGTGCCGCCCTAAAGAAGGAAAATATTCAACCTTGCTCTGGTGGAAGAATCTGCTTACCTGTGAGAAATCATTACATCTGTAGATGCCCATCTGATTCAGTGTGGGACAAACGAACACAGAAATGTCATCGTAAGTTCCAATTTTTAAAGATGCATTACATTAGAAAATCCAATTATAAAAATGCTAAAATGAAGAAGATTCTAAAAATTCTTGACACCCATACTATTAGAGCTTGTCACGGTTTCAGCTAAACTTGTCAGAATTTTCAGAGTGCTGGTAATATTTCTAGGTTATATGAAAGCAGTCATCTAAAAATAGTTTATCTTGGATGTTAAAACTTGTGAGGTGTCCTCATTTGCATATTTTACAAACTCATACCATTAATCACATTGTCTACTTTTTCCCCGAATCCACTAGACTCCTGTGGTTGGTGTCGTGCTTCAGGAGATCCCCATTATACCACCTATAAGGGATTAAGATATGACTTCATGGGAACGTGCATGTGAGTATCAATATAGTACCGGTGCATAGGTCAGCCGGAGGTAAAACTAGCGTTCCGTGGGGAATCCCCTTTTCCGCCCAATGGGGTAATTGAGCTCTGAGTCTTGCATTCTTTGTTGTCATAATCCTACTCACCACTTTAAGTCAGCACCATAAAAAAAATAGAATGATAATATTTGAAAAACAGATTAAGTATTTCTCAGTGACTACTGATTCCACATTAAATACACCCTCATTAAGTCCTTTTGTTTCTTCAAATGATAATTATTTTATTGCACCATGGGTATGTGCTGGTGTTCTTACACTTGCTTTTAAACCGAAAGTCTTACATGTAATAAACGTTAAGATTAATAGCAGTTCTCTCGATGGGGCAGGGGTGGGGGGGGGGGGGCAAAAGGGTGTTAGACCTCCGGGCAGGTAGCAGTAATTAGCATGCATTAGGTTGTAGCTGTGTGCTGAAGTGATGTTCACTTTGTTATACCACAAAACATTGTCAGGGTCAGTGTCGTTAGGCACAACACACTTGCATGCAAACACACAGAGACACCAACCATCATTTAGGGCTGAACACAAGAGCTGGGAAATATGTGGATGTGGAAAATTAGATGCCAGGGGATCAAACATCTTTGTCAATTGTGAACAACTATGCAGTTTGGTTGAGAAGACTAACAAAGACTTTAATGTTTTGTAGCTTGGTGTGCATCCCTCTCTGTTGTATTATTCCACAAAGGCTTGAAAGGTGTTACAGCCAACCCATGACTAACTGCCTTGAGACATTCATCAGTTTGAGCTAGATGCTATTGATACCACCAATGCATGCACGTTTGATCCTAGTTGGAGCCAGTCACTTTTATTTGACTAGAACTGGCAATAATGAACGGGTAGTTTTAGTCTTTGTTTTGTGATTGTTGTAAGAGTAAGAGACATTCACTAGAATAATTCTTATAGATTTTCATCCTTGTCTTGTCAAGTATGAGTTGTTATTTACAAGAAATTGTGCGAGAGAGAACAATCTATTTTATACCTTATACAGCCAATGGCTTGCATATAATTTACATTTTGATCTTTCCAATGAATAATTTTGATTTACTTTTATTTTCTAGGTACAAATTTGCAGGAGTCTGTGAATTAGCTGAGTTCAAAAACAGTCCTAACTTTGATGTTTACACAAAGAATAAGCGTTGTGGTAACAGAGGAGCATCCTGCATTAACTACATTGAAGTCCATTTGAGGAACATGCCCTACAAAAAGAGTGGAATTAAACTGATTGGGAATTTTATCTTCAAAGTTTCAGTCGGAGCAGAAATATATTACGTAATTATTGTTTTAAAAACTTTCTCTTCATACTCATCTTGTAACCTGTCAAAAGCTTGGGGTTTTTTTTCCCCTGTGAAAGAGTGAAGTTTTAAACAATTGAATGACTTTTGTTGCTTGAGAATGAATACATAGGTTTACAACAAATGCATCTGAAAATATCTTTGCTACCGCATCAGCTTGATTGAAACAACTATTGATTACAAATCTGTTTTGTTTTTTTTGTTTTTCTTTCTTCAGGTAAATGATAGGGTACGCAAAGCGGGAGAATTTAACGTCAATGGAGCTTTCAAAGTAGTGAGGAGAAGAAATTTCTTCAACCTTGTATCTGATGCTTTATCGCTCACCGTCATTTTCAGTGGATCTAGTCTTCAGCTCAACTTGCCAAATAGATTTATTGACAAAATGTGTGGATTGTGTGGTGACTGCAGCTCAGACAAGTTCAAAATGAAAGATGGATCTTTGGTATCAGTTCCAATGCGTAGTGCAAATCGCTATGACAATGCTAAGATTATACCGGTTGCAAATGAATGGATTGTACCGTTTGATGGCTCTGATGCTAAAGCGTAAGCTAATCTTTCAATTGTTTGTTTAAAAAGAATATTTGATGGATATGAATGTAATGAGTTTCTGACCAAATACTTTAAAGACATGATAAAATGAAGGTAGCGTGATTTACCCAAGCTGTTTGGTGTGGATATTGCAAATGGCAACAACATTCGTGGAGCAGATTCCTACAATAATCTAAATCAGTCAAAGAAAATTATTGTTTGGTGAAAACAGTTTAATATATACAAGGGATGTAAAAAGACCAAATGTGGCATATCAAGATTTCTTTTTGTAGATAGTAAATATTTAACATTTCATAACCCTGGTTGTTGGTAAATTTTGAACATCTTCCATGTATTTATGTGGTTTGAATCATCCTTATAGCCATACCAAACTGTCGCATAGATTTAACAACATAAGATGAGTGATTAGAAAGAACTATGAACATTTTGAAGAGATGCTCGATGGCAATACCAATATTTAATATTTTAAATTGATGAAAATGAATAAGGCAGACACCAGCCCTGTCACAGAGAGCTTAATGTTATCAAAGAGTTGGGACTCCTTTGTCTTGTGAATGCTATTGACTCTCAAAGGGGTTCTGACAAAGATGATACTTAAGGAGGAAGAGAGGAGGAGCAGAGTTGGCAACATTGCAAAGCCCCTGGGCTGTAACACATATTAGCATAGGCATGAAATTGCTCATCTTCAATTCTAATCTGTTGTGCAAGCTTAGGGAAAAAGGTAACAAATGGGTTCTTTTCTTAAACTGAACAAGGTTTTAGACAGTGTGTTTGTAGGCAGTGAGTAGTCAGGAACATTCCTGAAAGGCAAGTGCAACAAAATATATTTTTCTATTATTTCTTTTTCAGTTGCAAAGTTGTGGATCCTGTTGATGAATGCAAAGCTGACATGGTAGCTAAACTTAAGAAACCTTCAATGTGTGGAATTTTCAAAGCTGCAGACAGTGTTCTCAAGGATTGCTTTAGCAAAGTAAATTCATCATTTGTGCTTTTATATTTCTTTTATCTTTGTTGAAATTTTATTATTAAAGAGGAAGCCTATGGAAGAATGCATGACTCGTCTTCACCAAATCATGAATAGTTCCAACTCATCGATCAGAATACCACCATCCTTGACAGAGCACAGTCAAATACATATTCTCATTAAGATATCACAGCAGCAAATTCATATTACCTCACACAAACAATAATTCATGCAAAAGCAGCTTCTTTCCATAAACAATTACAAATATAACTCTTTTACTCATTCAGGTTAATCCTGATTCATTCTTCAATGACTGCATGGTTGACGCCTGTCATGTTGACGCCGCTGAATCTGTTTGCTTGTCTGTCAAGGTGTATGCACAGGCATGTATGTCAAAAAATGAAATCTTGACTTGGAGAACTGAAGACTTCTGTCGTAAGTAAAACTAATACAAATGTATTTTTGTTTCAGATGAATATTTTTGTCATTTTTATTGTGTTCACGTGATAAAAGCTATCAAATATCATTTGAATTCTGATCATCTTCAATTGTTTGAAATTCCAAAAGGTTGTTCAAATTTCTGAAATTGACTTATCCAATCAAATTAGCGCCTAACTTAAAAACAATTTACCCGATTGCACATTTTGAAAAAGGAAATGTACGCTAATATTTTCTTAATCTATAAATTGTTATAATCTTCTAAATTTTGAAATTTCGATTTCATGGAAATTGTCTATTTTGAATGTTAATATTTGTCAATTAAAGCTAAACCTTTGTTTTTTAGATGAAATTTATTCATGTATACTGAAAGTTTTGGACCCAATTTTTCAGCTATGGATTGTAAAGACAAGATATACCGTGCTGATGCCTCCTGTGAACCAATGTGTGGAAGAGATATTTCCTCTGCGTCAATGTGTGATGAAAAACCAGAGGAAGGCTGTGTGTGTCCAGATGGTTATATGAGACAAGGAGATGATTGTGTCAAACCAGACAAGTGTGGGTGTGAAGTCTTGACAGGGGATGATGAAAACATCCTCATTCCAGTAAGTCAGCATCGTGTCACATCTTCTTATACTACATATTAACTACACATTACATTTCACCTCATACAACGTTTTTGTCCCGCCTTACAACAATGTTCATTTTTTATGACAGAGGAGACATATTGCCCAGCACTGAACGAAAGTGGTGTGTAGGCCTGTTCAGTATGCCCTAACCAAGTCTACCCACTATACTCATCATTATTACTAAATACACTTGAAGAGCCACATCGGGGAAATTGCTCATGTTTTACAAATTTAATCTATGTAGTTTAACCTACTTATGTGGTGAAAACAGTGTTATCCGTGACAGGAAAAATGTTATGTAAAAGAACATGTGAATGTGAAGATATTAGTACTTATCTATATGAATAAGGCCTTTGTTTTATGATATCAGAAGTGTTTTGGGGTTTTTATTTTGCATTGTTATTGTTATAGAGGACATAGAAAAGTACTGTCATTGCTTCATCTGTGAAAAAGATTATCTTAAAAATGTAGGCATTGACGAAGGCAGTTGTTGGGGGCAGCAATGAGTACTATTTCAAAACAGATCCTTTTTCTGTGAAGAGAAATTTGACATTTTTCCGAATGAATAGTTTTTCATTTCACTCAAAAGGGTTTGAATAGGAAAGAAATATTGTGAGGAGAAAAAATGAGAGGTAATTAATCATAGAAGACTGACCTTGCAGTTCTTTGTGATACTATGGGTGTGTGAAAGTGAAATATCTGTCAATATGAATGGAGAAACAAACACCTCCACTGCTCCATTAAAAAAATAAATGCCGTATAATACACATATTTTAAAATGTATACCTCATAGCCTGGACAATCCAAACTGCTGCCAGGATGTGAAGAGAGGGCAAGATGTGAAGTAAAGGAAGATGGTTCAAGTGAAGAAGTCCGAGAGAGTGTTGTTATGGATGCCAATGCTGTTTGCGTAGAGGATCCTGACCCCAGAATTGACTGCGCTAGTGGCTACATCTTACAGCGTGATGGCAAGACATGCAAGCGTAGGTTGAAGTATTTGTTTCAGTTGAATGATAATTTTCTATTTGACAAAGATTTTAAATTTTAATTTGTAATATTAAGAGTGATCAAGGAGTAAAACGTCAAATGGGTGGAGAAAATTATTATTACTTGACTGCTATTTTTGTAATGGATATAATTTCTGAAGTTAGAATTTCTGAATGTGTTACTTATTTTCACAATGACTTTTACCATTTTAGGAGACCCAGAGGCTTGTTCTGAAAGTTACAAAGATCGAGGAGGCATGTGCGTTAGATTCCCCAAGATTAAGAAAGTTTGGAGACAGGCTGTTCATGCATGTAATGAGAAAGATGGAACTCTTGTCCTGGTTAACTCTGATATCAAGCTGGAAGAGATGGGAAAAATCATGAAGGAGAAAAAATATGGTGAGTTCATTTTTGATGAAAATGGTTCATATGGTGGCTTTAGAACACACATGTCCTGTGTTCAAATACTGGGTTTGATAGTTTTTTAACCCTGCAGAGATTACAAGGCTCTGTCTCACAAGCCAATTTGGCGTCGGTGGCCAAGTTGTTTGAATGCCAGCCTTGAGATTGTGAGATCCTGGGTTCAAATCCTGGCTGAAGCTAACAATGATGAGTCCTTGGGAAAGACTCTTTACAAATATATCGACTGAGGTGTGAATGAGCACCCAGCTTCAGACAAAGATAACTGTATTGTTAGGCTGTTCTACTGTGTGATTGAATGACCCTGGTTGGTAGGGGGATAGATAGTATAAAGTCTGTCATCCTGTGTTAGTACCAGGATACAGACTATAAGCTCATCAATATCTTTGTGGTGGATTGACTTAACTGGTGCTGTATTTGGTATGGAAAATGGCTCTATATCAATGATAAGACTGAAATGTTACTTTTAGTAACTAAACATCAGCAATCTCATGTGACAAAAGTATGCCAAGCTTCTCACCTTTATTGAAGAATTATTGGAAAAAATTGTAAGGTTTGAAATGATTATACAAGTTAACTCACTAATTACAAGTAGACCAGACTATTGCAATTCTTTGCTCTTGGGAATCCCCAATCACACAGAGCGGCTTGGAAAGATCCAAAGCAGGGCAGCTAAACTCAGTCTAATCAAACCACTGGATCCCATTGAACCCAGTCAATTTTAATTGAATTGCCTGACACAATTTTCAAAGGTTTATCTATCTATTCAGATCTATATTATTTTTGTTTTTATGTATTTATTTATTTACTTTTACTTTGGGGGGGGGGGGGGGGGGTCTTTGCATGTATTAATGATGAGTGACATGTAATATTTTATTGTATTACTTGAGCGCCTTAGAGTCCTTTGTGGATTTATGCACAATACAAATGACTTGTTACTATTACTATAAAGTAAAATGATATACTGAATTTACAAAGCTTCTTTTTTTTAATAGTTAAATACTTATTTGCGTTAACTTTGGAAACAAGTTTGTTTTTCATGGGTGTTACAAAACCGTATGATGTGGCTTGTGTGCTCAAAATGGTTTTTAAACCAGGAACACGAGTGTGCTTTCTGACTAAAAGGTGTTGTTGTTTTGTTTTTGTTTTGATAACAATCAATTATCTGTTGATATTTCTCCTTCAGAGCAAGTGTTTATCAGTGGACAAGTAAAAGTATCTGTTGATGGCAATGGTGATTTTAAGTTTAAACCCGTGCTGAAAGGCAACGAGCGTGGCAAGATTGAATATTACAATTACAACTACCAAGATCCTCCTGTGGTGTCGATACAACTCTCTGAGAGCATATCATCAGATGACTTAAAGGGGAAAGAAATTACTCTTGCATTGATTGCCAGACTAGGAGATGATGGTAAAGCTTCTATCATTGCTGTTCCAAGAGATACGCAGACAAATTTCATTTGTGAAGAACGTAAGTATGATATGGGGGTTACACTTCTGTTGTTCAAAGATTAATTCAAGATTTCCTAAATAGACAGATTGTAAATGATTTATTACACACATGCTGTACAGTAAAGTTCTCTCAATTACTGGTGCAAATTCCCAGTTACATAAACTTACCATGAATGATAATTCAAATGATAATGATACAACTACTAGTATCATTATTGCTACTACGAATAATAATGGTGATGATGATCAATTCACAGAAAATAGGAACACATGTATAGTACTGTAAAATTAGATTTTAGATTTATATAGTTTTTATTATGGTAAACATTCATGGTCAAAATGTCTCCTTTTAAAAAAAAAGAGGTGACGAAAGTTTGTCACGGACTCAATAGAGTGATGATATAGACTGCCAATAGCTGACAAACGTTCCAATTAAATCGTATTTAGTACGATAGTTCGATTTTACCGTGAAAAATATGATTTTCCCAGGTTAGGATGGTTAGGTTGTGATTCGAATGACTGTCGGTTTATTTGAAAACTTTTTTACGTTGCGAACACCGATCTTATTCAAAAACATGCGTTCTTTAATTCTAAGAAATATGTACGCTTGAAATCGAAAACATATTGCTTCATATTTACTTCTTTACTTTATCTTAAAATAGTAGCTTTTCGATTTTCAATACCGTTAGTTTTTGTTTATCGCGCTTTCAAAATAGAAAATTTACCAGATTGTCAGATTGGTCTCATAACTGCGTACATCGATTTTCAAAATTCCCAGGTTTTTACCTTGGGATTCCCTGGTAGGGTTGTTAAGGGATTGTCGGGTCTGTCGTTGTGTGCGTTCCGATTTGGGGTTCTGAAAAAGTGGCAGCTATGACTGACGTCCTCAGGCGAGTTTAGCACACAACATGCTTCAAGACACTAGTCAAAGGATCGTGATGTTGGGGGGTTTTATACTTACATACTCCCAGGGCACTCCTTCCCCATCCCTTCCCCTGTCCATCTGGACATGTATGGATTTTGGTGACATGCATCACATACTCACACCCCTACCATGCCTCCAATTGGGTGAATGATGATTTGATACAAATGCAAACGGAAAGAGAGAGGGAATACATGTGGTGGCACTGTGTGCTGTATCCTGCCTTGAGTGTATACATGATTCTGAACCATGCTTACTGTTTTGTTTTCTCGCATGCCTTGCATCTTAGTCCTCTGATTGAGGGGTAGTGTAAATCAAATAGGGCCGTTTTTCGGCAATCGAATGTTTTTCAAGGGTCATTCATATAGTAAAACTGTTGTGTCAAAAATCAAGCAAAAACAAAGGAGGTGGGAGACAATGTTGGTGGAAAGACATGGCCAATAGATTCACAATAATATAAGCCTATTGCAAAAGCACTCACAGTGGGGTTATGGAGTAATTCTGTATGCAGCCTACCTTAGATCTGCTGTCTTTCTGTGACAATCATTTTACCTTCAGATATTTTATATGGACTACAGGTTTTGCTTACAGATATTTTGTATAACCTACAGGTTTTTATGGGCAACATTTTGACCAGAATGACAGATATGTATTTTTGTTATGTTGACAGATATATGTACTATTGTAAAGCATTTTGATAAAGGATTTCAGCCCTTCAAAAAAACAAACTAAGAAGAGGAAGTGCTTCACATAGTTGCATCGTGACATACTAATTACAGCCACTATAGCTGTCAACATACTAAGTAAATCACACTTAATTATATTCAAAATTAAACTTATAATAGTAATTCAGAAATTCAGGCACATGCAAGCACGCATACTCACACAGACAAAGAGCTCAGGGGAGATTGTTTCATGAGTATTGATGAGTTGTACAGAGTCAGGGCATTAAGTTATTTGTTAAAATTTGTCAATGTATATGCTTGGTTATTTATCAGGTGATGTCAAACCACCAGAGGAGGAATGGTATGGTCCATGCAACTCTGACAAATTAATGAGTGATGGTGATCAAGAGACTAAAGCTTCATTGCGAAAGGTAGGAAACTGTTTTCAAGCTGAAGGTTGCTGTTGAATAGTTTTACTATCCTCTTCTGAAAATGGTGATACTCACTGGTATTACATTTTACAATAATAAAAATGAAACAACAGGAATGGTTCAATCATTTATTTTTTTATTTGACACAGGCTGTATGACTAAACTAACCCCAAGGGGGTGACAGGTCTGTTTATAAACTGTGAGCTGTATTATCTTATGTGCTTGTACCAGAAATTATATTGTTTGGTGATAAGTGTATATTGATACAATAGGCTATATAATGATTGATGACCTCTTGGTTATGAAAGACAAGAAACTGTTACAATATGGTCGTTTTCCCTATTCTCACCTACATAAATATGTAGTTCAAGTCATTGCACATACCATAGTCACATTTGTTGGCTATATTGCCCTGCTCCCTTGTACTGTTACCTCTGATAGTTTTCCATTTTATCGAATGGTTCACAGTGAGCGCTGGTGCAGCACATTCACCTATCTGTAAGGAAGAGAAGAGTAATATGTGGAAGGGATATGACAAAGAGGAAAAACTAAAGTTGCCAAAATAACCATTCAACATGCAACATTCAACATGCAACATTCAACATGCAACATTCAACATGCACCATTCAACATGCAACATTCAACATGCACCATTCAACATGCAACATTCAACATGCAACATGCAACATGCAACATGCACCATGCAACATGCAACATGCAACATTCAACAATTCAACATGCAACATTCAACATGCAACATTCAACATGCAACATTCAACATGCACCATTCAACATGCACCATTCAACATGCACAATTCAACATGCAACATTCAACATGCAACATTCAACATGCACCATTCAACATGCAACATTCAACATGCAACATTCAACATGCACCATTCAACATGC
>JARDUL010246280.1:0-13604 GCA_030265205.1 Dirona pellucida
GAGAGAGAGAGAGAGAGAGAGAGAGAGAGAGAGAGAGAGAGAGAGAGAGAGAGAGAGAGAGAGAGAGAGAGAAGGGTCAGATAGACAGAAAGTGTGGTCCACATTCTCTCATTAAGTAAGGTAGTTAGTCTCTTTAGATTACACGAAGCAGAGAAAGTAAATTTTACCTTCCTTACTTCATCTTATAATTGAGTGATTGTAATTGTAATGTGTGTGACAGTGGAATTGACAGTCAGTGTAGTGTGAGTCAGGACTTGTAAGAGTAAGAAGAACAAAATTGAAAAATACATGAAGAATGAAGGGAAGGAGGAAACCAGAAGTAGAAGTAGAAGTAGAAGAAGTCATGAATCAGATGAATGGTTGACTCATAAATCTACAGAATAGCACAACTATCTTAGAAAAGAACCAACAGATTGGTTGTGATAGTCTCTATCAAATTTTCAAAAGATGTTTTGATGCATATAAATGACTGTTAATATATCAATAAAAGAAGGAAAAGACCTCTAACTCTAACTCTAACTTCCTTTCCTAACTAACTTCTGGTCTGGTCTGGAGTGAAAGGAACCGCACTCGGACTCGATCACTTTATTATTTATAATTATAATTGAGCATTTGCTAGTCTCTCATTTATCTCAGACAGTGAATCTTACCACTTCATGTTCTGTGCTTGGGCTGGGAGAACGTTGAACTGTCACTAAAGCCATCACCAAAGGTTTTCAGTGAAGTCCATTCTTTGTTTTGAATCTCATTGCTGAACAATAATAAAGTCGTTTACCAACAAAAACAGGAAGTAAATGGTGTGTGTGTATATGGTCTATCTACACCCATTATTGTCAGAAGTAATTACAAAATAAAAGCCCAAATTTTGGTAAAGTACCAAATGCCACCAACAGCTTCAAATGTGTATCAAACTTGTTTTGCAATAGGGTTCTGCCGTCCTATCAAAATCAGTTATCTTTTACGCATTAGACCTATAGATAGAATATCTGATCGAAACGTGTGATTTTGGAAACAATCATGATACTGATAGTTCATCTGTCTTAGAAGCTCAAATGAGTTGACAATGCTTTGAGTTTTGGTGCCAAATACCTGGAAACGCCTAACTGGTAATCCGAGTTACACCCTCTGAGTAGTCGGAATGACCTGATCTGCTTCTAATTATATTTGGAGTATTTAAACATTGCCAACTATTTTCCCACATTGCTCTATTGTCTTTGAGTGTGGAACAGTTGAGTAAAAAGAAGAAAATATTTGATATCCTCAAAAAATTGTTTCTTGCAAAATCACATCTTTGTTGAACAAGTAGTTGGAAATGATATCACTATCTATATCTTTAGTATCAATTTCTCTTTCATTTATATTTTGTGCAGCGCATCATCCGATTGTAACATCTGAAACACGATGTGGAATGCACTTATTACAGTCAGTTCGGCCTTGCTTCTCACTTTACAATGCCCATGGAGTACTATTCCAGGGTGAAGAAATTGGTAATGAGAAGGTCAAGACTGCTGAATTGAAGCAAATACATATGAAGTTTGAAAACAAATAATTGCCAACAATGAATCAGTGGAATCCAGATTTATGTTTACACCGTCTCCTAATTAATAAAATAAGAAGACTAAACATTACGACATTCTTTTTTTAAAATCAAGAACTTTTCCAGGATGTGTTACAAAATATTTTGTATAAGAAATTAATATAAGGACACTTTTCGACTGCGCAAATAAGCCTGTCAAACATTGTTCATAGCAACCAAGATGGCGCCGTCGTAGTCCTATGGTGTTTTCTTTACCTTTTGGCTATACGAGTTTGGAACGATTAATGTCAATTTTTTAAGTCTTTAAACAATAATTCAAAAGGTAAAGATAATAGTAAACACATTTATATGCATATATGGTGATTGAAGGATTGAAATATAGACGTCTAGTGTAGGCACAGTTTGTTGTTTTTTGGGGTTTTTCTTTCTACTTTCGCTCTTCAGCTTGTTGATACTTCATTCTCCCTCAAGTCAATTAGTCAATTCATTTTTAAGTTTTATAAAAAGTCGGCAATTTCATGCAATTGAAATACATAAGTGATAAAGCTCTCAATGGCTTTTAACAGATATTTGCATTTTTCAAAGAGCAGGCATTTTATATCCCCAATAATTAACAAATAATGTTTTAACTAATCAAGATTAAAAAATCATAGATATAAATTAATATAATATTATAGAGCCGGAGACTCCTCGCGTCCATATTTGATTGGAATCGTCCCATGGTGACATGATCATCGTGACCAGGGACAAGGACACATATTCGTACATCGTAGTTTGTGCTTTCGTTTTGTTATATAAATAATGGCCAGATGTTTTTAAAGCATTTTAAAAGTGCCTGTTGAGGTTTCACATTGTGTTCATTTCACATCTGCGTGATCATCGCATTTTTTGGCCATATTCATTGTATGAGCGCGCATGTTTTGGTGCCTGTGTTTTTGTGCGTGGTCTTAAAAGTTGCACACTATAGTTGCTAAAAGTTGTTGTGAACGCGCAACCAATATGTTTCGCCTCGTGGTCACTCTGTAAAACCTAGAAAAAACAATCAATCTTACCCCAGATTGACTCCAGTGAATCTTTTAACTTTTGATCCAGAAGTAACGAATTGAAATAACGTCTCTCAGCGCAACCCAACGTGGTGACTTGGCAAAATCACGTAACCCACCTCCAAACCTGGTCTGGTTTCTTTTTAGACCTGGCCTAGTTTCACTTCCGAAAAGTGGAATTCTTTTGTAGGAAAACGGTTATAAACACATGTGGAGAATGGCCTTGTTGTCTGCTCTGACTCTTTGGTTTGTGCAAAGAAAAATTTAATTATATGGAAATTGACAAAAAAATGGAAGGTGAACGCGGGCAGGTGATGAAAGCGGGAGGGCCACAGTGCTAAATACACATAAATGTCTAATATACAGTTACAAACTTTCCATTATAGGACAGCATAACAGTCATAGTATACATTCGTCTAATCTGTAATGATGGGACTTTTGTGATAATCAAAAATTGGCCACAGGAGCTCTTACAATCCTCATAAATTAATTATGTAATATGTGCAATGTTGAGTTTTTTTGTGTTTGCTTTCGAATAAACATGTCTTGTCAGTGGGCAAAGATTAAAATTTAAGAGAACACAAAAGAGTGAACAATATCTAGTTGATTTATTCAATTTTGACAAATATTACCTGATCGGCTTCAGGACATTCAACTTTTCTCGTTCTCCTCATCCTCCTCCTCCTCCTCTGTTCTTTTCTTCTTAAGAATTTTTTTTGGGTCGATTTTCTTACTCCTGCTTTCCTTCTCTGACTTCCCCATCTCTTACTCCACCTTGCTATCTAATATACCATCCTCCATCTTCCTTGTCCTTGGCCTTGGCCTTGGCTTCTTCTTACTTTCTCCATGTAACATTGTTGCTTACTTATCATAGTTTTAAATGTTGTGATTGCATAAACAAAAATTGTCATTGTCTGATGGCATCTTTACCATTTTTTAATGTTTTATTTTCCTTTCTTCTTTGAAATTTATTGTTTTCGGTTGTTGACATCAAACCCTTTTCTATCATTTACCTTTTAACAACTGTTTCTACAGCACTTACTGCATAAATATTTTTAAAAATTATTTGCAAACACTGATATCAATTGTATGAGTTGGTCATCACATAGCGTTAGGCCTAACTGTAAAATTTTGATCAAATATTGAAGATATATTTTCACGTTAAGTTTCAACATGTATCAGTTCTATAAGTAATTAACGCCTGCACTGTATTCTTGTTTTTTGTTTTGTTTTTTTCCCCCAGAAAATGTCTGCCATAGAATTTGACTTCTCCAGTACCGCCCCGGCTCCAAGGGGTGGTCAGAATCATATGATTAACGACGTTTGCTCCAAAAACACTCATGAATCCTACACACCTCCAGCCACTCGAAGTGCTTCCAAGCGCTGGAAGAGGATCCACGAACAAAGCATGATGTTGCGACTGGATGAGATGCATGTGATAAAAAAGCAAAATGCACAGATGTCTAAAGAGGCAGCAAGGAAAATTATTCGGAAGATTCCGGTGGAGCTATTGGCAAAAGAATGGCTGTCTAAGGAAGATGCAACTGTTGATATGAGAGCTTACCTGGTGGATCATGTGAGTTTTTATGTAGATCACAAGTAACATACTTATTACAAAAATGACAGTGTTTAACATTTTTTACGTCACACGTATTTGGTCATTCTGTTAATAGGATAACTACTGTCTTTGTGACAGAAGTGGCAAGTTAATGATGATGAACCATTTATTGACTTATTGCTCTCAGAAAGTCTATAAAAAAAATATAAATCTATTCTTTATTCTTGCCGTATCCTAACTATATTGAAAAATGAATGATGAGTTCAGCATATATCTTTTATGCGATGCCATTTTAATTCCAAGACCCATATACAGAGCGTCTAATTCATTCATAGAACCTGTGCGCTAGCAGCTAGTTAAATACAATTTTTTCAATGATAAAATCACTCAAAGTAAAAATACAGAGCATGCAAATTAGTTTCAATGATTGACAGCTCAAAACAGCCGCCAAGAGGAGTTGCTGTTTTGATCTGACAATTATTGAAGCTAATTAACATACTTTATATTTTCACTCTTGTCAACATACATATCTTCGGCAGGACGCTGTTACCATTGTGTTTGCTACACCTCTAAGTAGAATGCGATATATCCCCAGGTTCTGCCAACCCTCATCTTAGGTGTGGAAAGACTGCTGAAGGAAGTTGACGAGAAACAGCTTGCTGCCCGAGACTCATTTGAGCCAGATTTCAATCCACTCAATTTCTTAGCACAGTATCTCATGCGTAACAATCCACGCTTTAGTAACTTTGCTGAAGCATCGCCTTACGTTCGTGGCCTGAGAGAAGTATCGGAGGAATTGAAGCAGGAGCTCTTTACATTTGAAGACAACAGGTATACATTTTATCTTTTTAGTCAAGGGAGTATTGGAATATGACATTTTAGTTATAATTGAAGTAATGAGGTATAATCTATCTATATATCTCTGTCCCGTAGTCCGTTGGACCATAGGGTCACCACACGACCTGACCACCAATCTTCTCCATTCCCCTCGTTCCTCTGCTTTCTTCAGAGGAACGAGTTATAATGTAAAAGTATAAATAAATATGGTGTCATCTGGTCATGTTTTGATTTAAGATTTGTTCTGTGATTACAGATTTTGACTCTTTTTTTGCAATTGGGCCCATAAAGATTGAACAACGTATAATTGACAAATGGCTTACAGATATAGTGAAAATATAGAATATTATGTTAAGTAGCTTCAATGATTGACAGCACAAGAAAAGCAACATTTTGACGATAGATCTTTGTCAAGCGACAATTAACAAGAAACAATCACAAGTAAAACATAGATTGGGTTGGGTTGGGGTGGCGTTAGGGTTAGGTTAGGGTTAGGGGCTAGAGAGAGTGAGGACCTGACATTGTAGGCATTATAGCTATTGAATATGAACAAAACATAGTGACCATTTACATTTTTTGTCTAATATACTATTACAAATTATTTAGAAACTGTTATCGTTATGAGATGACTCTTCAACTTCAATTAATAATTGAATTGAAAAAAAATAGAATAAAATATGACTCTTCTGATATTTATGTGTGTGCGTGTGTGTGTGTGTGTGTGTGTGTGTGTGTGTGTGTGTGTGTGTGTGTATGTGTGTGTAAAACACTACTTCACTAGTTATATTTATACCATGACAGACTGGCTCGTATCAAGGCAGAAGCCAGGAGAAAGAGGTCAGAGAGAGAAAAGGTCGAACAGTTACAGAAAGAAGAGAAGGACCGTCGGCAGCAACAGCTTGTTACCCAGTTTCAAGAATGGAATGTCCCAACTGACAACAACAGAGTGGAGTTATCGCTGGTAATGTTTCCTGATCCCGTCTATATTTTCAACGTTTTTAATTCTTCCAAAGGATTTAAGTGGATCAATCCAACCAAAAAGTTTTGAAACACCTGTATTTATTTCTTTCAAATACACTCGCTTAACCTGCATTTTATTTAACTAATTTACAGCCATGTTTTATCTTTTATTTTGACATCCAATCCAGTCAATACTGTCGCAGATTCGTTGATAAGGGAGAATGCGACATTGTGTAGAAGGCAGTAGGGCGGTTTGTCTTGTCTTTAGTAGCGAGCGTTAGGGATGGTTCTGATTCTATTTTCATAAACCGATATGGTGACTCATGGCATTAAACCAAGGTATATAGGTTATATTTTCAGATAAGTACTACACTGTGAATTGTTTTGGTTAAGTTTTGAAATATTTATTTTTTAGGCATTAAAAAGTAACATTCACTCCTAGTTTACATTAATGAGTGGTAAGCATGATATTACAGTAAATATTAAATGACTTTTGGTTAAAATCTAATGAAGGTTCTGGTCATATGTAGAGGGATAATAAAACAGTAACTGTTATTGTCTCTCACTGGCATTGTTACATTATCCCACTATCACTCTGTCTACTAGACCATCAGTGCCCGTTCACTCTTCATGCATTGCCTCTCACTGGCGCTGTTACATTATCCCACTATCACTCTGTCTACTAGACCATCAGTGCCCGTTCCCTCTTCATTTATTGTCTCTCACTGGCACTGTTACATTATCCCACTATCACTCTGTCTACTAGACCATCAGTGCCCATTCCCTCCTCATTTATTGTCTCTCACTGGCACTGTTACATTATCCCACTATCACTCTGTCTACTAGACCATCAGTGCCCGTTCTCTCTTCATTTATTGTCTCTCACTGGCACTGTTACATTATCCCACTATCACACTTTCTACTAGACCATCAGTGCCCATTCCCTCTTCATTTATTGTCTCTCACTGGCACTGTTACATATGGACATATGTAGTGGAATGATTGACCAGCTTGTCTCGAATTCCTGATTAATATTGCTACATAAGCTATGCCCAAGAAAGTAGGGCTGTTGAAATGAACATATTTTAATCTCAACCCCATTCAACCTTACAGTTGCAAAATGCACTCATGTCATTTGCTGAAATTGCCGAGCAACTTCCCGATGAACTACAGGAAGTGGCCAAATTTGGGCATCCTCTTGAACCAGTGGATGAAACTGGAAGAACTCTTGCTGTGAAGGAGTTTGCTCAGGTATTGTTGAAAGTCCATGTACTCACTTTTCATTGACGTCTATCATCATCAACATCGTCACAATGATTATTATTACCATGATCAATGTACCTTTTTAAAAAGAATAACCCCCATTAAAGATGCCTAGTTAATAAACTAATGTGTATAGATTGGATATTGTGTTAGTTTTGGCATCGTTAGAAATAGAAATAGCATTGTAATGATGAATGTGCCGAGATAGTAATAGTAATAGCATTGTAATGATGAATGTGCTGAGATAGTAATAGTAATAGCATTGTAATGATGAATGTGCTGAGATAGTAATAGTAATAGCATTGTAATGATGAATGTGCTGAGATAGCTAAACAAATGTTTTTGTGTCAGAAACAGTGCAAGCTGCTAAATGGGGTCTGCAATGTTTATCAGAAATCATCCACATCGAGTGGCTGTCCCTATTAATCAGTGTCCCCAGCAAAGGCTTTCACTGTATTATAAATATTAAATTGATAAAACTAATGGTTCGTTGATTCTTTTTTTTCTAATTGATGCATGAATAAATGAAAAGACAACCCACTAATTTGTCTTTTTGTCTTTTTCATAATTTCTTCTCTTTCAATTACCCCCTACCCCTCCCCTCCCCCCATCCACAATCAGTACATAAGTCTGTTCGTGGAGGACCTTCCCATTGAAGTGTTTGAGCAGTTCATGGTCCACATGTCTAAATGTGCCGCAGCTCATCGCGAATCTGCTGAAAGGGAGAACAGACGCATCATCTTGACCAACCTGTTCCTGCTCTGTGATCATGGAGGGGTAAGTCATTTAAAAAAAAATGTCTAGAATAAGATACCATGGATTATTTCCCATCCTTCTCTTTGGGATCTCTTGACAAAGAAATAAGGGCTGCGGAAGCTGATAATCCGAATTAAATGAGTATAAAGCGACTAACAGTCATTTAAAAAAAAATGTCTAGAACAAAATACCATGGATTATTTCCCATCCTTCTCTTGACAACGAAATGATAGCTGCAGGAAGCTGATAATCCGAATTAAATGAGTATAAAGCGACTAACAGCCATTGAAAAAAAATGTATAGAATAAAATACCATGGATTATTTCCCATCCTTCTCTTGACAACGAAATGAGGGCTGCAGAAAGCTGATAATCCGAATTTAATGAGTATAAAGCGACTAACAGTCATTTAATAAAAATGTATAGAATAAGATACCCTGGGTTATTTCCCATCCTTCCCTTGACCAAGAAATGAGGGCTGCAGGAAGCTGATAATCCAAACAAGTAAAAAGCGTCAACAGTTGGTCGTCGATTGTTTTACACTTGGAGCTATACTGTTGTCTTTTTTCATTTTCTTTGGGGATTCTTGTATGCTTCAAATCTAGCTCTTTCTTCTTCTTCTTCTTTCTATCCTTATTTCCCCTTCAATGTTTCCTTTTTAATATATGTGTGATAATTTATCCTCAAAACCATTGCATATATATTTTTTGAAAATTATTGATAATAATATGGCTCTTGTAAAAAAAATGACTTGGGATTTTTTTCAATACCAGTTGTTAAATTTAAGTTGCCTTTATCTTGAAGTAAAATATGTTTTTATTTTACATAAATTGTCCTCAAAGCTTTGAAAGCTGTTTATGACTATAGGTTTTCTATGTCTGATTATAAATATCATCTTTGTCCACAGCTTCTTAACCTCATACAATATCATTGCAAATTCAAAACTTTATTGGTATAAGATTTCATGACTATTGTTGTCCGTTCTATTTTCTTTGTTCCGTTCCTGAATTTGATTTGATTTTTTAAAATTTAATGGTTCTGCTGTTAAAAAAATAAAATAATTGGAGGTAAAGCAAAACAAAAAGCATTCCAAAAATATATCTTTCTTGGAATAGAATAATGCAAATGCCTGATGAGAATATGTTCATTTTTAAAAAATCAACATTTTTTATTCATTTTAAAATCTTGCCACTTTTAAGATTCAATTTCTTGAAAGGGATTGTTTGTTTCTTTTCTTTTGTTCTTTCTGATTGGAGTTAATCTCAATTCTTATATAATTCTTGTATAATAATATTATGTATACAAAAAAAGTTAAATTTTTATTTATTTTAACATTTACTGTGTCAATTTTGTTAGAAAATATACACAGCAAATAAAATACATTATATTAGAAATTTTGTAAATTAAATAGTGTTTCTCTTATCTTTCGTTTTTAAAACTTAAATAAAATAATACCTAAAGCAAAACGACTCAGACCTCTAGGCACATAATGTAGCATTCATTATCGTGATATTTTATATGAAACTTATGACATATTAATTTAACAGTGACATTTGTTGAATGCACAGTCTTTTGATGCATATGATTCAATTGAAATGTATAATTGTGAATTATTTTCATCTCATTAAAAAACCCAAACTGCAGCATTTAATGTGACAAAATTAGATTTCTGAACTCTAAAGAAATGAAAAACAATGTGAAGTTTATTGTCATGTACATTAAATTTCAAAGTTCAAGGGGGAAAATTAGTGAAATGACAGGCAAATCAAATATACCCCGCCACTTCCTGTGCTTGTGATCGAGACTGTATTAATTTTTCCTTTCACAGATTGGTCTTCTCGACAGACATCGTATTCTGACCCTGTTTGAACACTACTGGGACATGACGAGGGAGAATAAAGCGGAAATTGGAACATTAAGAAACCCCCGTAGATGTGAGTCGTGGAGAGAAAAAAAATCAGATTTTAGTGGTGTACGAAATTGAATGGATATGGAGCAGACACTGATAGTTAAAATAGAATTGATGGTATGAAAATATTGTATCAAGTTATTAAATGTGCACATATTATTTCGTCATTTCTTTATGGTCATGGTTCTCATTTCATCCTTCCTGTGCAGGGCCTGTTGTTGAGGTGGATGAGGTGGACGATATCATGTTTGACAAATGGGATGAAGAGGAAGGTGGGATGCTCAAGGCAGATGAAGAGACGTTGGCAGAGCAGACGGACCAGATCAACAGCGAATTGGAAAAGCAAACTGCTGAAGCAACTGCTAACGACAAAGCTGCGCAAGAAAAATATATGAAGGAACTTTTGGCAACGAGGAGTGAAGAACGTAAGTGTTATTTATTTTTTTTGTTCCACTGAAGCACCTTCTTTCTTTCTTTGTAAGAACCTCCTTTCTTTCTTTGTAAGAACCTCCTTTCTTTCTATATAAGTACCTTCTTTCTTTCTATATAAGTACCTCCTTTCTTTCTATATAAGTACCGTCTTTCTTTCTATATAAGTACCTTCTTTCTTTCTATATAAGTACCGTCTTTCTTTCTATATAAGTACCTCCTTTCTTTCTATATAAGTACCGTCTTTCTTTCTTTGTAAGAACCTCCTTTCTTTCTATATAAGTACCTCCTTTCTTTCTATATAAGTACCTCCTTTCTTTCTATATAAGTACCGTCTTTCTTTCTTTGTAAGAACCTTCTTTCTTTCTATATAAGTACCTCCTTTCTTTCTATATAAGTACCTCCTTTCTTTCTATATAATTACCGTCTTTCTTTCTTTGTAAGAACCTCCTTTCTTTCTATATAAGTACCTCCTTTCTTTCTATATAAATACCTCCTTTCTTTCTATATAAGTGCCTCCTTTCTTTCTATATAAGTACCTCCTTTCTTTCTATATAAGTACCTCCTTTCTTTCTATATAAGTACCTTCTTTCTTTCTATATAAGTACCTTCTTTCTTTCTATATAAGTACCTCCTTTCTTTCTATATAAGTACGGTACCATCTTTCTTTCTATATAAGTACCTCCTTTCTTTCTATATAAGTACGGTACCTGTTTTCTTTCTATATAAGTACCTCCTTTCTTTCTATATAAGTACGGTACCTGTTTTCTTTCTTTATCAAAAACCCACGGTATAATTCATAATATGATAAGTTTTGTCGTTATAGAAATGTTTCATGACCGGGCCAAGTGAGTCATATGTCCAACATGTCCAAATATCAGCCAAGTAAAGCTGAGAATTCAAAATGAAAATGTTGGATGAAAAGAAGAAAGAAAAAACCCCAAAAACAAACCCAAAAACAAATAAACAAAAAGTACCCAACAAAACAAAGCAAAAAGAACCCCCCCCCCCCCCCCCCCCCCCCAAAAAATACAAAAAATACCAAACCATCAAAAAAACCCCACCTTGATCAGATATTTCTGTCAAACATGTCATTTGATTGGTAAATAATCTCGTACAATTTTTCTTTGGTTGATTACACTAACACAGTCAAGAGACGGATATATTTATACGGGCCACAGGACTTCATATATACGGGCGCTTATCCCCTTATGGAAACCCTGGATGTTCAAGGATTAGAATCTAAAATGACTCCTGAGGCAGTCTGTGGGATGCATGACATGTATGAAATGAGCGTAGCGACGAGTGAAGATCAGAGGAAGGAAATATGCCAGAAGAATAAGCAAAACAAGAATTACAATTATCCTGGGGACGATGACACCACGAGGCGTGAGACAAACTTTTTTTTTTTTTTTTGTTCCGATTGTTTCTTTTTTTTTTTTTTTTGCCGAATGCAATTGGTTTTGTTATATTCAGATTCTATTTTGCAAATTTTGATTCTTGTAATTATGGCTGTTTTTGAATGTTTGGTTTATATTGTAAAGTTTGAAGTTAATTTTTGTTTGTTTGCATAAATTTTGCATTTAATCTTGTTGAATTCACTATTGTTCATCGTTTCGTTTTCAAATATAAGCTGATGGTTCATCGCACCGGGAAGAAAAAGTTGAAGAAGACAAAGCGTCTCTTGTCACTGAGACAGTGGACCAAGAACAGGAAGCTAAAGTACCAGAGTCAGCAGATAATGAAGTAAAAGAAGAGGACAAAAAAACAAAAGAGGGAGAAGCAGTAGACCAAGAGAAAAAAGAGGAGGATGAAAAGACAGAAGACAAGGAAGAGCAAGAGGAGAAGAAAGATGAGGAAAAGGAGGTCAAGGAGGAGAGTGGTGAAACTGATGCCGGAAAGACGGAAGGTACCGGTATGGACGAGGAAACTGGACAATCTGGCCAACAGGAAACGAGCGATGACGTCACGATAACCATTGATGCCAAAGTTGAAGGTAGCGGTGAAAAGGAAGTGGACAACAAAGTGTCCGAGTCAGTCGCTGAAACTACTGAGGAATTTGGTAAGCTGAAGATTTGTAGTTGTTACTGTTACAGCTATTCAGTGAGGGTGAAAATGTATTTTAGGACTGAAGATAAGAATGTGGTGCCCGACCTTAGTTTAAAAAAAAAAAGGATTTATTGATTTAGTCTGACACGGATATTCTAGTTTACAGATAAAAACCAGTCTATTATGGCTCTAGCAACTAACTACTTTGTATTACTTGGTATCATTGAGTTCATATATATATTGAACACCTCAAATTTTAGCTGGCAGCCAGAGAGTTAACATTTATGCGACTTTCAATCTCATGTGTAGGCTAGGGCTCTGAGCGCTTTTGAATTTCTATTTCTTCTCCTTCACTCTCCAGTCTATGAATTTGAACTTTGAGATATTGACTTTGTATAATTCACAACTCTGAACAGCTGTTCAAGTTGTATTTAATATAGAGAGGATGGAAAGTGGATATGAATTCTTCTAAAGATAATCTTTGTGAAAATGATGTTAATTAAAATGTATAATGAATTGTTTGACAAGCTAGTAGTATAATAATTGAAATGACTTTTGATATTTGCTTTGATTCAGAAAGGAACTTCACACATCATTATGAAATAGATATATATATATCTATATCTTTCTATTAATTTGAATAATCAGAGGAAGGTAAAATTGTGTAGTTTTTGAATTTCAAGGTAAAACATTTTCAACATCTTGTTCGTTGTTTTATTGTTAAAAAGTTTCTTTCTTTGTTTATTTTTTTTTCAATTGTGTTTCAATATGATGCTGTATAATTACGTTATTAGTATTGCGATGCTATTGAATCCGAAACCATTTATTTCATTCAGTTTTGAAGATTTGAAAAAACTTTATTGTAAAATATTAATATATAATTTAACTTTCAATACATTAAACTTTATAATAGCACATCAATTTTAAATGTAATGACATATTATGGTAATTAAAAGAAATAATCTTGAAATATTTTCATATACTAGAGCTGACAAATAACTTCCCCGAATAATGAACAAATTGATCATTGTTTTAAGATAAAAGAATGAGAGAAAAAAAAGAAGATATTACAGACTAAGAGAAAAAACAAACAAACCCTTCCGTAAATATGATTACAATCTAAATTGTTCATCAAGCTTGATGTGACCTGCGTATATAATGCGACCATGAGAAAACTGACTGACTAAGCTTTGTTAGAATTCATTGGAATAGTAAAAGGAGTGAAGTGGAAGGGGGGGGGGGGGGGGGACGTGTCAAGTTATTG
>JARDUL010246501.1:5473-16110 GCA_030265205.1 Dirona pellucida
TGACTTATACCCATTATTTGCCTTGTGTCATTGAGAAGTCTGTTTTGACTTATACCCATTATTTGCCTTGTGTCATTAAGAAATCTGTTTTGACTTTTACCCATTATTTGCCTTGTGTCATTGAGAAGTCTGTTTTGACTTTTACCCATTATTTGCCTTGTGTCATTGAGAAGTCTGTTTTGACTTATACCCATTATTTGCCTTGTGTCATTGAGAAGTCTGTTTTGACTTATACATATTATTTGCCTTGTGTCATTGAGAAGTCTGTTTTGACTTATACCCATTATTTGCCTTGTGTCATTGAGTGTCTTGACACCCAAATAGGTGAGCGATATTATAGGGGCGAATACTATTGAGTACACAGATGGCACACTGTGGGGTGTTGGGGATTTTTATTCTGCTCAGATGGTTGTTCAGTGGGGCAATCTCCAATGCAGTCCTGAACTAAATTCATACATCCAAAAGTCCACTAGCACACATAAAGAACTGACACATTATGAAACGTTTTCTGCAATCTCCAATAATATATATTACTTTATTTCATAATTACATTTTTTATATAGTCATCGGTACAATATGGAGTGGGAGTAGGAGTAGTGGAGAGAAGAAAAGAAAAAAACACACAAACCCAAAAAAAACTAAAACTACAAATTCCGAACACTCCATCCTTCCACGACACAACATCAATAGTCACTAAGACCACACACAACCATTATGAGATATATATATATATAATATAATGGAACAGAAAAGCTCTTCCCAAGTGAGATTGTGAAAAAGGAAATATTTCATCCCTCACATCTCCCTGGGAATACAGTTAGGTTACAGTAACCGCTAGCTACTTATAAGAATATATTATATCTATGTAGTAAGAAAGAAAACAACTAATTATGTGGAATTTGTAATTAAAATTAATATTTTTAAGAGACAAGGGAAAAATATAAAATATATGAATTGTAATAATATCACTCTTTGATGTAGTATTAATAATAATACGGTTATTACTATATGATCAAATCTAGAAAAAACACAGTGTGAGCCATGTGTACATATATATAATATCATATATCATAATATAATATATCATAATATAATATATACTATATAATATATACTACATATAATATATCATATATATATATATATATATACGGTTATATCATAGTCGTATGTACAAAACAATGTACTTCTACTCCAGTTCAACAATGACTGATAGTGAACAGGTATGGGCACCACACATGAGACTGAATGAATGTACAAACTTTTTTTAGATGTAAATTATGACGTGTAAAAGGACTGAGATTAATTCAAATTTGACACATAAAGTAAAGTCCTTTCGAGCCATGACGCCCATAGAGCCGGTGCTTATCCCGGTTTCCGTAGCGTGAAGCGGACTGAGTGACAATACGTCACCCTTCTGGATAGGATGCTGATTACTTCCCCAGCTGTAAGCTGGTACCCATTTTTACACCTGGGTGGAGTGAGGCAGTTGGAATAAAGTTTCTTGCCCAAGAAAAACAACGAAGTGGCAGTGATAGGATTCGAACCCACGACCACGATTTGACATGTAGAGACAAGAAATCTTAATGCAAATTAAAAATAATGAGGTATGTGAATAAATTATAATCATATTAAAGCACTTGGCTAAGATAAATAACGGTACAAACATATAACAAACCAAGAGAAATCAAATATCTACAAGCCATATAACCATAACCACTATTGCTAAAATGAAAAAATGTTGTTTTGTTTTTTTCAAAAGCCCTTAGATCCATTCTAAAAATGTAAAGCAGAAAATAAAAAAATTCAACTATCTGCAAACTATGATTCAAAAATTTTAAATACCGTACCCTGTGCTTGTAATATGTATGAGCAAAGCTCCAAGTAGGTATAGACGTTTTTAACAATTCAAAATTGAAAATTTTTAGAAAAAAAAGAAAAAGAAAAGAAATGTTTAGTATAATATTAAGACAGAGAAAAACAAGCTCAGAATACAAGTTGGCGACATCTGAGGGGTTAATTGCTAGAGATAAGTAATAATAGGAGGACATTGAAGGATGTATTGTCATAGATTGAGATTATTTTCCTTTTTACATGGATTGAATTCTATTGCATAAATCGTGACATTTTCAAGTAGGAGTCGACACAAGGCACTGCGGGATGGAATAGTGCCAATTAAGTCATAGATGGATGATATCATTGAATACAATAATACATATTGCATTTCATAGCAGTATAATGAATGAAAAGTCATGTCATGCTTGCAAACACAATGAATGCCCTACAAAGTAATTATTTAAGTAATATTAATATTCATCAAAAAAGTGTGACGAAGCAGAGTTTGGTAAAATTCTGTTGGTTGAGGACCTCTAGTTGAATTGCCAATTTAACAACAAACCTCGAGTTGTAGCCTCTAGTGAGGCCATAGAAACAGACACTAAATTCTTGTCATACCAGAGATTTTGTTAAGCACAGTGACCAAAAAAGTTGAATTTTTAAGCCATGAAAAATGGAGCTGAGATGGAGAGCAATGAGCTGGAGATGGGAAATATGCTGACGATAGAATCCGCTTTGAGCGAGAGATTAAGTTGGCGATGTTAACAATTGGGTGATCCATTTCATTTCTATCATAGTGATTAATTCAATACCAATAGTTTATCAAACATTAACTTTTGATAATCTGCATTTGATTGAATTTAAAAAAAAGAAGAAATATTCATTAACCTTCTTTGCATCATGAATTTAAAGCTGTTGAATGCTGCGAATGACCCGTCATTAATGAAGTTTGGTTTATTTTCCTGGAAGATAGTCTACTAAACTGTCCTGATCACATCAAAAACATTTATTTGTACCTACCATTCGAAATTTTTAAAAATTATATTACTAGTTACAAATGAAGCCATTGCAGGTGGGGAAGTTCTCTAGGGTTTGTAACAAAATAATGAGTATGAAATTTTTTAATTAAACCCTTAAATATCGCAAGTATTTTTGTTTTTTATAGTCTACTCAAAGTGGGACAAATTAAACCCTCAACAAATGCGAGTTCTGACAGCTTGAAAATTGGTCATGAATATCGCTTCATCTGAAATTTGATTTTCTATTTTAATTTCTTTACTTTAAAGGAGATCACAATGCTTAGATTTACATGGCCAGTAAGTATCAATTCCCTGACACTAACAGATATGCTAATACAAATATCATTGCCTCCGTCAACATTTCATATTTTCCAAAGAGGACATGGTCGGTCACAGAGGGCAAAACAGTTCAAATTTTGAATCCTAACCAATCAACAAAAGAGCATTCAGCTTGCATCAACATTGCCATTTTGATTTTTTTCAAAGCAGCAAATAATATATTGGCAATTAAGAAATGAACTCTAAAATAATATTTTAAAAAGTATCATTCAAATTTTTTTTTAAATTGTCTGGGTATTTGTCTCCCCAACTGCACAACTTAAAATTTAGATTTTGGTATCCATTACAATGTGAAATGATGGTTTACTTAATATAGAGCAGTGAATTTACATCAATTGGCCAACGCTGAATTAGGCAGGATGGTAGGTAGCTCATATTTAACAACTGTCAGAGACAGAGATGCATTTGTAAATGACAAGAGAGGATCTATTGCTGGTAATGTAGGAGTACAAGTGCAATAACAATAACATAGGATGTTATCAATTTAATCCATACTGCACGTGGCACACAAAGTAGCATTAGTAAAAGTAATAGCAGTTTATCATTATGGAGTTATCATAAAAATTATAACGTCAACTTCAGCAAATATTGTATTATATCATATTATTAATATCATAATGAGCACCTTGAGATTCCACGTGACGGTGGAGGAAAATCATCAGGACGAGATTAAATGTTTACAGCATGGCAAACACACAATGGCAGTTCTCTATGGTAGTGTAGTGCTTGTGTTTATATCATTTCTGTACAAGGAGTAGGGCTAGTGGTGTTGGTATATTTTCCTCCCAGTCTTATAACTTATAGTAATTATCATTATATTATATCATTAGAAACTTTCGACTGTCCTGTCTTACTGAGAATCTTAATTCATACTCTATATATATATATATGTACATAAATGCACAATCATGCTCATTTATTATTCACTCGCAAAGGCCACAAAATCTTTTGCCAGAGTTAATCATGTGTGTTCTTGATCTTAGAATCACAATGCTGCCAAATGACTTCACAAGAAAATACATCAATCTTGTCTTATGTCCAACAAACAATTAATTGAGAATGACAAATTGAGACTTTTTCTCTTGTCTTTTAAAACCTGTTTTATGGTCCAAATAAATAATTTCTCCCAGACCTTTCTTGAGATCTCAATTATGCCCACCAAATCTCACTTCACAAAAAAAATAATATATCTGCATTACAAAAAGATTATAAAAGACAAGATGAACACGTCATGTTCCTCTTAATTATGACTAAGAAATGGAATATATTCAGGGTGAGGACAATAATTAACATAAATAAATATATTACATCAAGAAGGGGAGAAAGGGTTGAAAATACATGGATTATTTTCACTCAGAAAACACTAAAAAGAACGGCTCCTTAGCACAGACTTTGTTTCAACTATAATGATGACAATAAAATAATTTATGTAAAGTACTGTTGTTAGATGACCGAATTCTACTGGAATTTGGGAATCAATGGTAAGGCTGAATAAAGCGTCTCTAACTATTAAATATATAATTGTAATTGTAATTAAGATAAATCGGCTAATGACCAGGAAACGATTTAAAACAGTTTTGTCAACTCTTCCAACAATTCACCAATTGAAGATTTTTAAAAAAACCACACACCTACAGAAGACGACCATTAAACGCTCTGCCTGGGGATGTTGCGCTGAGGGGTGCGGGATGATTTAAACCCTGATGGACACACTTGTTTGTTCTTATGATTGACACGACCTTTGGGTGCCGAGTTCACTCGCCTCACAAGGTTTTGCTGCCGACACTTCTGGTTGCTGACGGACAGTTGAGAGACGCAAAGAGCTTTACGCTGAGCAGAGTGCTGCAATGCCTTCATCTTTTTCTGCGACGTCATGTGACGCTGATGAACGGCTGCATCTCCAGACCTCCTTTCCCTGACAGAGTTATGTAGCCGATCTCTTGTTGAGGTCTCCATAGCAGCAGTTCCCACCTCACCATTTTCAACAGTTTGAGCGGATGATTCAGGCACAGCGGTTGTTGATCCTGAAATGTGAAGAATAGAAGACATACCCTGAGGCTGCGAGACGTAGACGGACATGGAAGGATGCTCTATCAGCAGATTTTCTAGAGGACTAGCGACTACGGGAGACAAACTACCGCACTGTGAGCCGGTAAAACACGGAGGAGGTGCGACAACCCAAGCCTCACTGTCTGACCCCCGGGGCCGGTACGTGGCAGAGGATCGACCCGAACAAGCAGAGAAAACCGAGTCAGGAGAGGAAGGACGTACACCCGAGTCCAGTCCATTGTCCTCGGGGTCTGAAATAGATTTGTTTTCACAGTCTGATAGGGGGAGCTGCCCAGATGGGTCAGCGATATGATGGACAAGGGAAGCTGCATCGTCCAACAGTTCTACTTCCATACATTGCTGGGACAGGAAGTCAAGCGAGCTGTGGTGGGATTGGTGGTGGTTGGGATGAGGATTGTGGTGGTGATGGAGTTGGTGGTGATAATGATGTTGAACTGGAGTATTTGAGTTTTCCTTATCTGAAAAAAATAAATAGTACAAAAGGACCAAAATGAGAAAATTTCAATTCTTTTTCTTTCTTCTTCAGAATTTGAAGGTGATCATCACCATTTTACATTTTCACGCTTTCGTCCAGCCTCAAAATCTCAAAACAAAAAAAACTCACATTCCATCACCATTTACGATGTAAACATGAAACTAAATAATAAAAGCTTTCAAACAGGTTAACCCTTAATCTGCTCTCTTCGACTTAAGTCACAACTTCATTAATGGGAATTACATAAGGGCCAAAAAGCTTAGCAAGTTAAGCGTTAAATCAGACAAATGAGCAACACACCATCAACCACCAGCAACCATCTGCCATGAATGAAAACAAAAACCAACAATGACTGAATATAATATAAACCTCTTTATCCCCAGGGCCAGCGCAGAGCAACATTTGTTTCTGTCATCACACCATCCCACAGGTCAATCCAACTTGGAAAGAGTGGCACAGCTAGACTAGCAATGTTGTAATTATAATGCAATGTTAGACAGCTGCCCACTGACCTATCGTTTAAAAAAGTCCTCAAAAGCTGTGGAGGCCCATCCGTTGATTATCCCAGTGACAATGTAACATCCTTCACCTCGCTGGTCTATCGCGGCTTACTTCCCCAGTTGTAATTTCTATAACTGGGTCGAATGAAGCAATTAGAATAAAGTTTCCCTATCAAGAAAAACAAAGACTGGGGAAGGATTCCAACCCACAACCTCTAACTGCAAACCACCCCACTCCTCCACTGACATACCAGATGCAATAAATTATGTCATATAAGATATATTTTAATTTTAACAAAAGCAAAGACCCAATTCCAATGCAATTGACAGGTAAAATATAAATAAAAACACTAAAAATCATAAGTTTGAAACATAATTTCTAAAAAGTTGAATTATATAACAGTTGCCATTTAAAACCCAAGCTTAATAAGGATTGCCAGGCCGTGACTTGCACTCATCTTGCCCTCTCAGTCTCAGTAAGGATTGCCAGGCCCTGACTTGCACTATTTGGAAACTTTGTATCTGTGTCTTGCTTATTGACTCTTTTGCCTAGTGCTGGCTGGAAGTACTGTGTGTTCACAACAGACCATGACCGATTAGTTGGCCGACAAAAGCTGATCATTTTGTTCTGTTCCTTCATGATTCACAATTTGCATGAAACAATTTCGCCACTTTTGATTCCTCGTACATCAGCAATACTACCATAAAAAGAACAGCAACCCATCAGATGGCCATGGGTACAACTGATTGTGGTAATCAAAACAGACTGGTGTCAATGTCCAAAAACTTGCTCTTGCTTTACCAGGCCATACAAAACATTCATTATTCATGACTTCTTTAACTTGTGAGATGGGAAATCTTTCATAACACACTTCAAGACATAACACACTTCAAGACTTTTAAATTTGATCTAAAATGAAAACAAACCTTTCTTACCGGCACTGCTGACAAGCACCCAATCATCTTCTTGCCCACATTCTTCCACAGGAACTTCCTGGCACTCTTCCTCAGGCACCTGTTGGTTTTCCTGGAGCCCCTGCTGCTCAGACTCATTTTCAGCCCCGCCCCACAGGTATTTGGCCACAGAATTGAACATGATGGATCTGGTGACAATCGATAAAAAAGATTGGATTATATTTATAGTCCATGTCACTGTACAAATGCAGGTTCCGATTAAATTTCCAACAGGTAACATCATTCAATGTCCTAAACTTCCCGTTTCTCTGTCTGCAGCTGTGTAGGGCTACTCCTTCACACCCAAAACATGGAGTGGGCACTTATCATGAACAGTTGAAATACATACTTATACAGTTTAATGCAAGCCGCTTAATAGGGATGGCACTGATCCACGGAAATCGTCCCCATTAAAACAGCGGGCATTTCTGGTCCCCATTATTTTGAGACGTGCACTACACACACACACAGGGGATTTAAGGGTTAGGTGGTATATTCCAAGTTTCATGTTTAACTTTTTTACCAAATTGTTGGTTGCTGAAAAAAACCCAAACAAGAACACAAATCTAGATATCATACAATTTATAACTTTTCACTCGCAAAGAATTTTAGATATTACTCATTCACACATTAATTAAAACCTGCTGACATCATAGCTAATTTCCATCTAAATCCTGTTAATTGCAAAATCTGCTGCAAAACAAACATGTAAACACAAAAGTAATCTCTAATCTCTTCTTGACCAATTTTATCAATTCACTGGAAAGTGAATATGTGCAGGCAGATGACACAATTGGATTATGGAGAATCTTCTGTTCTTCACACCTGTGTTTTATGGACCCATTATATTGACACTGGATTATAATTTGTTCAGACCACATTCAACATATTTTCGTACCCCATCAAACTGCTGAATTTCAATGTGAGAACTTTTTAGTCTTTAGAAAAAAAAATGGATGTCCCCATTGATATAATAAGGGACGTCCAGTAATAGTAAATGCAGCCAGGAGACAGACAAATAACACCAGAAAATGAGTGTCCACAATGGGAATATTAAAAAGGCCATTGTCATTGTTGACTGTGCCTCCAACAGCGCCCATCACC
Source organism: Dirona pellucida (assembly GCA_030265205.1). Lineage (NCBI taxonomy): Eukaryota > Metazoa > Mollusca > Gastropoda > Nudibranchia > Dironidae > Dirona > Dirona pellucida. The sequence goes on from JARDUL010246501.1 coordinate 13,771, forward strand.
TCAAAGGTCATGACAGCAAAGCACCTTGTATCCATCTTTTCTATAGATTTAAATCTTCTATCGTTATAAGTATAAGAGAGAACCTCTATCCAAAACTAGCAGTACAGTGGTGGCCTAGTCTCAGTAGTGTGTTGACTATTTTTCATTGGATGGAGGAACAAAAACAAAATTTTGTATCTCTAGACTATCTACTAGTACTAGTGTCATACCCTGATCTGTCCAAATGAAAATGGTATCTAAGAATAAATGACAATACACGGTGACATCAGAAAAATAGCAGCCAAAAACAGGTCAAACAACAAAGAGTAAGAGGGAACCCACCTCTCTTTGACTTTAGGGAAAACAAACAAGTGTCCTAGTCCTATTTGTTATTATTTTCATCAATAGGTCCAGCTCGTTTTCAAACATTAAACATAACCTGGACTCTGGTAGAAGCAGATTGACAAATCAAAGTTCCTGAGATCGCTGAGACTACAGGTCATTGGCAGAGAATCAAAGTCAAAGGGATAAAAAGGTTACCAACCCAATTCACAGCATATAGCGTCTGCTAGCCTGCCCAAAACAAACCATAATTTTATGCAACTGGCAACCAGTCAACAATGGTTACACACATTCTCAATTGCTGACTGACATTCCCAAAAAGAGGCTTGGTTACTGGTCCGTGAAATAAGCTAATAAACATTCGGGAAAAATCAAAAAAATAGAGGGAAACTAGTAAACAAACCAGGAACCTACTGATGCGTGTAGGAAGAACGGTTCCTTACGAGAAGAATGTTTCAGTTTTACTACTAGAAATAGAAACACGAACTGGTCTAGTCTAGATTCTAATTCTACGTTCCATCTCTCTACTCTGCTGACATTATGGTGATGATCTAAAAATAGTAACTAGGCCAAATTGGTCGGAATCGAGCTCTGTTTACTATTAGAAAACCCCACTCGTCTTGCTCTGGGAGATGAGAAGTAATGCTATGGCTTTAGCCCAGTTTCATATGATCAAGATGGAGGATTTAAAAGAAACCCTAACATAAATAGTTTACAAAGCTATACAAAGCTACGCAAGTGGACAAAACAGCAAACGGCGTTCAGTCAGTTGTCTTCTGCTGCTTCCTCCTGGTACTGGTAGATCACATCAGAAACTGGAATTCGCTTGTAGAGTAGCCAACAATGTTACTCATTCGTGTAGCTTACTAATTTTAGAAATAAAATTAATTATATAAAAAATAGAGAAACGAATAAATGAAAGTTTCATGTAATACTAACCGTTGCTGAAATATGAGCAGGTATGCACGCAAAGAAACTAGTAACACAAGTTGTTGTTGAGGAGAGTGAGAGAGGGGGAGCGTAATCGATTCAAATGACCTCTCCCACCAGAAGCTTCCTGGTCCTGACCGACGAATGATGTTCAAGTTGAATAAGTCTACTTGGAACTAGTATTACAGACAGGATCAATGCTTTCTTTTTCCGATCAATCAAAGCGATATGTCATCAGGTAAAATGAACGACGTTTCAGACCAATGGCGCAATCCTGTGCAATGGTGTTTACGTGTATAATTCGTATGAAGGTGCACAGTGAGAACAGCTGATCACAACCCAGCGACAACAGAATGCACGCGTCAGCCTTTGTTTACGTATGGAAATACTGTCATTTCATTGGTTGCTTAGTGTCAAAAATAGAAGCTGATCACATATTCATGAGGGCCGAATGCAGTCACGACTTGCCCGGATGATAATCAAACATTCAGTCCTTGTGATTGGCCAATACTAATGTTTACATGCTATTTTTAGGTGAACACATTGCAATTTGACCTCTGCAGGACAAAGAATAACAGAAACTCAAGGCAGACTAGAGGACACCTCTCGGTTTAAAAAAACCCCACAACACACCTCTTCCTCCATAATAGATGCACAAAGATGACACGCCTAAACACGCACCTTGGTCATTGGAAAGGACTGGCTTATAGTTTTATGAGACGGATTGATCATACCTCAGTTTTATAATTCTCATTTACGCTTAACATTCCTTATTAATTTCAAATCATTTTTGTTTTGTTCTGCAATATTTGAAAATAAAACAGCAAACAACGACAATAATAATATAATATAATAATTAAAATGATCGCTAACAAGAGGAAAAAGAGTCTAGAAGACAGTAGATCTACTCTTGTACAGAGATATATATACTATGAAACAAAATCAATAAAATAAAATAAAAATGGCGCATGGCTACAAATAATAGACGTCGCTTTAGCCTATCTCAAAACCACACCAAAATTTAGGAAAGTTGTATAAATTGCGTTTGGAAACTCGTTCATGGAATCACCAGACACGTTTTAGTGGGGG
>JARDUL010246612.1:0-16109 GCA_030265205.1 Dirona pellucida
CTCTCTCTCTCTCTCTCTCTCTCTCTCTCTCTCTCTCTCTCTCTCTCTCTCTCTCTCTCTCTCTCTCCCTCCCTCCCCCTCCCCCTCTCGCTCTCTCCTTCCTCTGTGTGTGAGTGTGTTTGCTCATGATCGTGTTTTTGTAATCAGCTCTCTTCTTTACATGTCCGTCCATCTCTTGGCCTGCTTACCACATGTGCTTTCATCTATCTATGTATAGGCCACTCAGCTTAATTGCTCTTTGGTTAATCATAGCTAGCTGTAGCTTAATCTTAACTTTTTTGTAAAAAAACAGAATTAATTATATTTAAAAGTAATCAATACATCTCATCAATACATCTCATCAATACATCTCATCTCCAAGCCCTTGATCGTATCGCTCTCCTTTTAGTCTCAACTCAATGATGACCCATTCATTTAAAAATCCAACACAAAATTCCCACTCAACACAAATCTTCACAACTGACATTATCGTCTTACGTATAAAAGCACATCAGGTCATTCACCATCGTTCAACATTGTGCAATGCCCAATCAATTTGCATAATCCCCAACTTCTTATAATCGCAACAATTTCTCGATTCCCAGCAAGTTGAGGTTGAGCGGAGTGGACTGCATCTCTATCCCTGTCATAACTTGTTACATTCTCTTCCTGATTGAGTCTTGTACACATATTGTCAGAGACTGACGCTAAAGTTGCAGGTCCTCTCGGTTATAAGGAGCGACGTCCATGTCCAAAAATTGTATTAGCATCTACTATGCAGCCGGTGCCGTATTTGATGGGGTAAATGTGCTTCTGAAGAATTCTTAGAGCCTGATGATGATCACGAATAAGTGCCAAAATGCCATTAGTTATTGTTATTTATCGTTAACTCTCATCCATTTGTCTGTCCATCAGCTCCTGATTCCGACCACAATATCCCAGCTGTACCTACCTGAGGGGGTCTATTGGATTTCTTATCTAGTCATGTTCCTGTCAGGTGTGGGCATCTCTGTCATGCTACTATTGCCATGGTAAGGAAAGGCATTTTGTCAAGTGTTACTTTTTACATAATCTACGACTTCGCTGTTTTCTGCCCCTGTTTTCTTACTGTATATTATGTGATGATCTGTTCCCAAGTGTTTGGGTTTGTTTATGTGACATGGCATGTTGATTACCTCACTCGACTCAGATGGAGAAATTGCTTTATTGGGAAGTAATCTGCAATGACCTATGTCCTGTCCAGAGTGTGTCAAACCATCGGTTTGTCACAGTAGATGCAGGGAGGAGCTGCTGCTCTATGGGTTTCAAGGCACTGCCAGACTTTAAAGTGCGTTTTAAAAAGAATGTTATGACTTCTTTTATTGAGAGTGAAGTGAGGCTGCTATTTGATAGAAGATGTCTGGGACTCATTGCACAAGTGTCAGTGAGAGATTCACGTGGTCAAGGAATCAGTTCTGGTCAGAATTAATTTGACCCCAAGCAGTTTCTTTGCCCTGTTGCTGTCTTGGAAGTGAATAATTTGAAACAAAATAACAAAATCACTATTGACGTTTGATGTCAAATGAAATTTTAAAAAAGTAAATATTCAAGGCCATCCCATTATGAAAATGGGGATCAATGGTAAATGTTGCATTGTTACAGCTTGTTGCTTAGAGTTGCATTTGATTATTTGTATTGTTTCTTTCCCCAACTTGATTTCCAGGTCAGTATTACCAGATATCCTTGACCTTTACATGCTGGAGAGAAGCACTCGGCATGACTCTCTTTTCTACTCATTCTATGTGTTCTTCAACAAACTGGCAGCTGGAATCGCACTTGGTGTCTCTCAAATTGTTCTTGAGTAAGTATGATTATAATGAGAAATAGATGTTACTCTTGAAAACCCACATGGGCCCTGGAATGAGATACTTTAATTTTGCCGTTTGTTTTACCCAAGATGCAAAGTATTGATGTCTCTGATTGTTTCCCTGATTCACCAAGTCATTTGAATTCTTGCGCTTGCCCTTTTTTTTTTTCTCATTGATTATTTAGCCTTATCTATCATTGAAAGCAAACTAATCATCTCTGAAACAAGGCAAGGTTTTTAACTTTTGAAAACATGTTTTGAATATTTCTTTTTGAACCTTTTAATCTCTGCACCTTTGCAATAGCTTATATTCGGCTGAAATAGAGTAATTAACTCCTTACTGGAGTTAAATACTTTTCTTTCTTTTTTTTTTTCAAAGCTATATAATTTCTACTATTGCTATCAACTTACCTCCTCACTTTATGCTTTTTTGTCCGCATAGTTATTTGATTAGTTTGAATGGTTGTTCCTTCTATACTCTTCCATTTAGATTTTGAGCTTTAAAGAACACAATGCCTGCTCATACATTAATTAGACTATGTTCACTTTTATCCATATCAGAGTTAGTGGATACCAGACTGGTGAGTGTCAACAGCCGGATGAAGTCGGATTCGCCCTCCGCCTGCTTGTCACCCCTGGCCCTGTGTTGATGATCCTGTTGGCGCTCTACGCCCTTTACAAATATCCAATAGATGAGAAGAGGAGACGGGTTATAAAGGAAGGATTGATGAAACTTGTGTAAGTAAGATGTGCACCACAACTTGTTTCCAACCCACCTCGTGCCTCAAGATGGTTGTCATGTATTCCTCTCAATGTCACGGCAAACAAGTTTTCCATTGCTTACTCCTGTGTTTCCCCATCTATCTCATCAAGTGTTGTAACCACTGCCCAAGACGACGCGTTTCAAAATGGATTGGTTTTTATCGCTAACGTTTGGTGCATTTTTCCCACTGTTCTTATATAAATTGTGGGGTTTTGGACTCACAAAGCAATCACAAATTCCTACTAGATCAGTATTGCATGTATAACAACCCTCTTTCTCTTCATTGACATTTGCATGTTGTTGAAAGTGTTCTCTATGAACATACTTCTCATAATTTGTTTGTAGCAATTATGAGCAGATGTTGTATTTATTTATATTCTGTTCATGAGAACAAAGGTAGCTTTAGATTTGTAGTAGAAATATTTAATTCACTGGTTGTATATTTCTCATATTATTCAAAGATTTTACTCTTTCTTGTGAAAATTTCAATCACTTAATTTCTTTTCTATTTTTATTAAACCAAAGATGGTTTATTAATAAATTTTGTATAGAAGTGGGTATATTTTAATATAAATTGTATCGTATGATTTATCATGACAAAATGAATTAACTTTTCTCAAAATTCATATCCTCGGGGTCAGTACGTTTCAGCCGCAAGAAAATATATAAATTTTCCAAATTATATTAGATAGTTTTTAGTTTAACAGTGGCAACATTTCTTAATATACTTCATGCAGTAAAAGTCTTTGAAAAAAAACCAACCTTATTTATAACACTTCTTCAATAAATTCATATTCAGCCATTGTTTCAAAAGATGACTGGTCTTGTTAATATATTGATAGGTTTTTAGATATATTTATGTTTTGTACATAAAAAAGAAATGTAGCGTTAACCCCTTGACTGCCAAACACAAAAACTTTAAGTCGTGTGTTCTCTATTTCATTGGTATTTATTGGATTTATTACATGATTTATGCTTGTCGTTGTAACTATAATTTGGCAAAGATTGTGGAAATATGAAGTAAATGGTAATTCAGCTAGTCTAGAGCAAACAGAATGAGACACACACATTTTTGTGTGGCAGTGAAGGAGTTAAGATGTGATATAGAAATTTCTAATTCACTGGTTGTGGATTTCATATATTATTCAAAGGTGTCACCCCTTCTTGTTTAGGTTTTAATTGCTTGATTTCCTCTCTATCTCATCAAACAAATGATATGAATAATTCATTTCAAATGAGGATGTGTGAGTGTTTTACATTTTTTTCATATAATTTGCAATTTTTTTGAACCGTCCACATAGGGATGTTGATTTCTTTGTTTATAATTGTGGTTTTTTTAATATTGTATTATCATATGAATTGTTAAATAAAGATTAATTGCTTTAGTACTTTGAAATTCATATCAATTATGAATAGTATGGTGAAGATTAACTTGAATGCCTGATGGTAAGATGGTATTTATTTAACAGTTTAAGGATATTGTAATTTATTTGAACCATTTATCGTGCAATCTAATTATTGTTTATACATGGTGTCTAGAAATTATCTTTACAACTTTAAATATGTATAAAGTAAAAATGAATAAATGCAGAATGTCAAAACATAATTACGTAAGAAAATAATTACGTTAATTTTGCGACAACTGGCTACTTTATTATCATTCTATATGAGCATTGTGGTGATTTGTAGACCTCCATGTCGATATTGTGAATACGGAACTGCCATTTACGGTTTATATATATATACATATCCCAGTCCATTCTTTCAATACCAGCTGTGATTCCTGCTTGAACTATGTCTGTCACTTGCATGTTTTATATAAGACATTGTGTATTCTCTAACAAGGTAAATGTAATGACTGCAATGAAATGACTAGATTGTAATTAAATCCTGTGGCCAGGATATGTTCAACACTTTCCACAGTTTGTGGTCTACCTGCCCATCTCTTTTGCTTTACACTTGCAGTCTCCACAATCTTTTATACACCAGCTAATAATAGCCAGTCTATAAGTGTGTGAACTGTGGTGGGGAGTTCTTAATGTTCATTAGGATTGTGTATCTATTTTTGTTTTTTCTTACAACCCGTTCCACATAAAGTGCCTTCTTCTCTACTCTTGTAGATATTTATCAGGGGCAGTTACTGGGTATGATTTAAAAATACAAACTTTATCATCATTTACATCTTTTAAATGAACATCGTTAACTCACTAAAAAAAAGATTGATTGATTTCCTGATCTAAATCAGCCTGTTTCACCATCATATGTGGGTTAGTCAATATTTTTTTCACATTTTAATTTTCTGGCACCTTGTATGACTTTCTATACAATATTTCATGGAATTCAATTTTTTAAAATAGAGAATAATTTTGAATAATACATTTTCCTCCTTTTGTATTAATTTTTTTTACAAAGAATTATGGTGATGTATTTTTGGAATTTGATATCTGATGGCACTTGTATTGGTGATGGGTGTGCAATTTTCATCCCTCTCCAACATGGTATAGGTGTTAAATGAAGTCTTTCTTTGTTTCAAGTACACCTATTGATATTGATCAACCCCCAACCAGGACATGACCGATGCAAATTGACATACCTATCCCATATTTCAGATGTTATATGTTTTGTTTTAATTTTAAACTCACTTTGAGTCAAATCCACTCTTTTACATTCATTATAATATACTAACAATTCGAAATATGAGAACTCCTCGCCATTTGGTTACATCACCTAGTGAAGTGAAATGCCTTTATAACGTCCTCTCTCCCTCAACCCCTTCCCCCAATGTGTTTGTATCTGCATGCTTCACCTCTTGTACGGCTTTTATCTTTTGTGAATGTCACTTGAGTGATAATAAATACTGATATTTTGAAAATTAGGGCCTTATTTGAACAAGACATGATTTGAAAATTTTACCTTTTGGTAATCAAGTGGAAATATTTTTGCTTTAAGAAAGATGAGTTGACTTTAGACTGATACTTTAATATTATGCGATTTACTCCATTAGCGCTTTAACTTTTTTTTTTCTTCTAAGTATTATTTTCATGAACATTTCAGTTACATTCTGTAAGACTCCATTTTTCACAAAAGCCAACTCTGTGTTACATTGTGTCCGTCCACATTATGGTCAGTCCGACAATCAGAATACTGGTCCAATATTGACATTCTGTCTCAATTATAGTTTGATTTTTGTTAAAGACTAGAAAGGTAACTTTTGTCTAGGTAACCGTTGACAATTATCAATTTACTTTGTTAAAGGATCCATGAAGACGTAAATGATTTTTATTTATGAATTAACAAGCAAAAAAAGACTGATGAAGTAAGTTTTGGTCGCTTTTTTTGGTTGTTAGTAATCTATTTATTTATTTATTAATTTGTTCAATTATTCTTTGCCAATGCTCCTATTCTCTTTAAGTTGTTATGCTCTGTGATTAGTCACGTTTTAATTCCACTCTGTTTGATGCTGGAAACATAAGCCTTTAACATTTTTTATGTTGACTTCATGTTCATATAATGATGAATTGTTTTAGTGTTAAGTGTTCAAAGATTTCAACACTGGGAGTGAATGTTTGTAAAAATTGATCATTAATATCAACTGCTTCTCTACTTAGAGGGTAATTATTGGTGTTCAAGTGAATTTAAAAAAAACCCCCATCGAAACTGGTCATAATAATGTGATTTATCTCTGACGAGGTACATACTGAACGTTCAGTATGCTTCGTTTAACTTAACATTTACAACCAAAGCAAATGCCTACACCATGAAAAACTTTTTTATTGCAATTGATGGTATGGTATTAAATGTATTGCATAGAGCTATTTATGAATATACATATAAATGTTATCTCGAAAAAAGAGAATGTATTATATATACCTTGGTAGAGGATAGATGTAAATAATTCTTCACTCATTGTGATGTTTCGAACTTTCCATTGGTATAACTTTTATTATTTTTCTTTTTAACCTTCCCCAATTCTCTACAGGGTGGACTATAACGAGCAGGTGGCTGAGACTAGCACACGGTCTTACAACACGTTGCGTGGCGATTTATCTTACAATAATAATGTTGTAGACAGCTATACATGATCTTCTGGCTCTATTCATCCCTCTCATTTTCCCCTGTCTCATTCTCTCTTTTCATCCCTGTGTCTTTCTCTTTTGTGTAAATCGGCGCTATCAAACGTTTTATTGTAAGCACTGTAGACAAAACAGCAAAAATGCATGAGCATTCCTTTGCTTCACCAGTAGTGTTCAAATTAGAGGCTCTTTGATTTTTGGAGATAATATTGGTGCATGCAGCATTGTGTGTAGTGTTATTTGGATTGGGTAAGTCAAGAGTGTGAACCAAATATGTCATCAGCCATGGTCATTGTGCTTTATCCTGATTACCCCACTCGTCCCAGGTGTGTAACCCAATGGAGAATGCTATTATTCAAAGCCTAGGCAAGTCATTCTTTTCCTGCATTAAGAAAAAATATATAAAAAGTGAATACACATTTTCAAATGGCTTTAGGTACTGATGTAAAACCAAGACAAGTCTTTTTCTCTCTGAGTGAACAAACAAATCTGAGAAGTGAATTTTTTCAAATGGCTTTTAATTATTACTCTCATTTAATATCAAGATAAGCCTTTCTCTTCCGGACTTGAGAAGCAAAATCTGAGAAGTGAATTCCCTCCAGTTATCTTTCACCCTTTACAATACATATCATATACAGCGATAGCCTGTACATCTTTTATATAATCTGATTATTATGTGATTATATATTTTTGACATGGTGTTTTCTGTGGGCTCTGAAAAGTGTAACTGTAAGCACTGCATGCAGAGCATTTTTCTGTGGATATTTTTAGGTGACATATGAAATGATTATCATGATTAAATCTTATATCAGATTGCCTAACATTAGAAGTTGTATAAAACCATTGATCAGGGAAATTTTATATAAAAAACCAAGACCAGTGCGGTGGCCGAGGGGTTAAGACATTGCGCAAACCACATAGATGGGGGGGGGGGGGGGGGGTGTTTGAGTCTGACTTTCAGCATTGTGTTTTTTCCTTGGTAAGAAAATTAATTCCTTTTGCTTACATCATCGCGGCGCTGCCATGTAGCTGACGCATGGGATGTTTCCGTCTTTGTTCAAAGTATTGAATTACTGTAAAGATGAAGTGCCCTTATTTTGGTCAAAATAAAGGAAATTTTCATTTTCATTTCATTTAAGACATAATATGGGACATGGCTCTACTTAATCATTTCCCCCTGAGAGATCAAACAACCCCCTGGCGTTGCCTCTCCTTTCCAACCAGTTTAGATTTTTATGATTGGCCTTTACATGACAATTTCCTATCCATGTTTCAGCTCTGTACATTTCCATATTAATTTATTGACAACAATTTTTAAGGTACACTTATTCATCAAAGAAATAATTGTGTTCTTATCTTATTAGTTTTTTCTTATAATATAGATAAAATATTATGTGCTTTGTTGTGAATGGTATTTGTAGGTTGTGATTTTATTGCTTATAGAATATTATGGTGCTGACGTCAGTGAAAAATGAATTTGATATATATTACATACATATATACATACATACATACATATATACGTACATACATTTTACATATATATATAATGCAGCAAATCAGTCACATTTCAAGGTGATTGCTGTCCCTACGCAATCATTTTGACAGGAGGCCCAAAATGACCATGTTTAAAAACAATAGAATGGTACTTATACTATGTGCCAATATCCGCTGTATTAATTTTTATTGATGTTTATTCCATTTATTATTCTATGAGAAGTAGAAGTCACATCAAAAGTACACCATTGTAATCGTCCTGTGGCGCAACAATTTTAGGTAACATCATTGTTTCATCCTTGGGACAGATTTTTTACACCCCACTTTGTAAATATAGGTTCTGAAAGATTTTTAAAATACACAATGGTGTTTTGGTTTGTTTGTTGTAGTAAAGAGTTCAGATATTTTTAAAGAGTTTAACATTATGTACATTACACCAGAAAAGGATATAGAATGGGGTGTTATATTTGTTAAAAATTTAAGTTTCAAATATTTTTTGTCGATGATTATTTACAAATTTTTGCCTCATGCTCTTAGCATTTACAACGAAGCGATTAATCGTTTTTTATGAAGGTCGTTTTTAAATCTGCAAGTGTTTTCTAGTAAAAGGGTAAAAGCTGTATTTGTCTCAGTTTTTAAGGTCAGTATTTACTTCAGTATCCATATTGGTAAACCGCTACAAACAACTTGATTGAACTTCAAAGAGCAAAAGTGGCCTACATTACATAAATGAAATGTACGATTGCATTATGATTAATGTAATTTCCTTTGTTTAATCCAATGTAAAATGCGATAAAGTTGAATATTTATTTCTTTTTGTGCCACATAGCCTTAGTTTCCTAGTGGTTTGGGGTTGCTTGGGTTTTGGTTTTTTCATTGATTGATTTGAATTTAATTGTTTCTTCAACTGTTGGGATATTATATTTATGAGAAATACCAATATCCCCGCCTTTGATATGCATGGCCTTCAAAAAAACTTAAAAAATATTTTATGATAAAGAGCCCAAGCTCAAAAACACTTGGGATTTAAGTATTGCAAGTATTGCACAACCAAAGCATACTAAGTAGGTAAGAGCAGTGTTAGTGTTAAAGTGATACTTTTATTTTTTAAAGATATGAATGCTTTTATCATTTACTACACATTTTGTATGGGGGTATATTTTTATAGTTTCCCATTAAAAGTATTTGACAGAAAATGATACGACAAAATATGTGACAGACATGCTTCATGCTGATTTGGTGGCCATACTAAACCAAGAGCCACAACAAAACCTATGTTCAGAGTCGTCCCAAGGCAATAGATGGTAGCCTTGATTAGTTAATTAGTTCACAAATTGGACCTTTGGGTTGTCACATTATAAATTATCTTGAAATCTTGTGGATGTTTTGTTCCAACCCATTATCAATGTGCCTTGACATATCCCTGTTGGGTGGCCATTTACATATTATGTCATAGTATTTGAACATGACATATATTATTCTAATCTTGATTCTAAGCAACCATTGCAGAGAACATTCCAACTCTTATCATTCCTGTATTTCCATTAATTGACAAAGAGTTATACACATCTGCCATTATACATTTTCACAACTTTTTATGATTAAAATAATGATAATGACTATTAATTGCATTTTTAAGTACATTTCCCACAAAACGTGCTCAATGCGCTTTGCATTTTTTAAATATACATATATGTATTATATTAACACTCAGAAAATTCTGAAAACAATGAGTCAATTAAAAAGATAAATATGTTTTCCTGGGGAAAACGATCTTTAAAGAGTTTGTTACATGCAAGGGAGGTTAAATTGAACTAGCCTGTGACTAGTGATATGCTCGGATAAAGAGATGACTTTTCTTCAGGTTCTTTTTGAAACTCAATAAACAATCTTATTCTCCTCGAGCGGTGGGCAGTTTGTTCCATACAAAAGGGCCATCAAGATGAAATATTGATTGAAACTCAAAACGCTTAGATTTTATAGTTAGAACAACACATTTCTTATTAAAAGTTCTGGCTGGTTTATATATTTGGATGCTATTAGTCAGGTATGATGGTGCCAAATCATTGATACATTTATAACATAAAATACATATTTTATAGAGAATTATTTCTTTCACAGGAAGTGTAATTCCAATCGATAAATGTGTTACGCAATCTCTTTTTCTTCTTGTAAAAATGAGTTTGGCTGCATTGTTTTGCACCATTTGAATAGATTTAAGAGAATCCTTAAAAAGGTCAGTAAGAAGGGAATTGCAATAATTCATTGCAGGTATTATTAAGGATGTTGCAAGAGTTTTTATGATTGTTTATGAAAATTAATCTCTTATGTGACCGATTCTTTTTAGTGGAATTTTTTTAACATTATATTACAAGACTGAAAATGTATCTGTTGAATTTGTTATTATCTGTTTTTGAAACAATCATCGTGTTGGTCTTACCATCATTTAGTTTTAGTTTGTTGCTCATTATGAATATATGAAACATGTAGTGTTACCTGCTTCTTTGTTTCAACAAAAATAGACAATTCCCCATCCCCCTGCCCTTAATATTAATTTATTCTGTTGTATTCATGGTTTGGTTACTCAGGGAATCAAATGCCGTCTTGTATTACTCTTGCAGTAGTCTATAATATTCTAATCGTCACTTGTCTATAATATTATAATTGTCTGGTGGCGCAGTGGTTAAGTCACTGTTTGGGAGATCATGGGTTTGAATCCTGGTGAAAGCCCTGGATTTTTTTTCAAGACCATGATCCCACTTTGCGGCGCTGCGCTGAGGTTATTCTGGTCTACTCTCGGAATCGACCCTAAAGACAAATTCCCCCCCCCTGTGATTATTAGTCATGAATGGATTATTATTCAATTTGTATTTCTTGAACTCTTGTTATGATTGTCTCATGGCACTTTTAATATGCTGTATATATTATATTATGCGCAGTTGGCAGTGATATTTTTTAATTTAAAAAATGAAAAAGATTTTATAGAATGTATTTAAAGAAGCTTTCAAGCTTGCGACTTATCAAATTACTTTTTTGCACAAATACAATCAAATGTGGCAACTCTGTCCATGACATTAAGAGGCCTGGCAGCGATGTGAGAAAGGGTATATACATAGTAAGTGATGATAATCAGGGGTGGTAACTCTGCATCTTGAGAGTCACATCTTATAGCTCCTTTACATGTAATGGCTAGATTTGAACTTTTTGATACACCTGTGTGCTCCTTAGTTTAGTTTTGAGCATGTTTGACCACAATGTTGTATACATTGTAAATTCAATTTTAATTATGATATATATACTTTATATATTGAAAATGATTGTAAATGTGTTTGATTGAAATGCTCTTGATGTGACTAAATGGCCTAGCGGCTATTGGATTGGCGCAAAGGACCTCTGTGTTGGAACGTTCCAAGTGTAATGATTGTCTTGTCACTTCATTAATGGAAACATTCTTGATATACAGTCAACGCGCCAAAGACTACCACGGAGCATTTACAGATCTATCTTAAAACCCCACTGTGGGTGTATATAATGTGTCAACAATGATCCCCTTAGTAGGGGCAAAAGGCACCCACCGTTTAATGGGGACATCGCTTAATGGGGGCGATTTCTGCAGAACGATGTTGCCCCCATTAATGGACTTGCACTCTATTAAGTGGTCGTATTCGCACAAGACAAGTGGTCATTGTGAAGAGGGGCAAAATTTATATGTAAATTTGAAGGGAGTGGATGATGAGTGGTCATTAGTGAAAGTGATCGTTTTGGTCAAGTTTGACTGTATTTTGCATAAAATGGACAATATTAGACATTTTATTGTATTCAAGTCATAATACTCGTAGACATGTTATCGGGGATTTTTTGTTTACATGACAACCTTGAACACTGACATGATATTACCATACTGCGATTTCTACGCTAAAATTATATTTTTTGTACATTCCAATTCCAACCCAAATATATCAAAAATGTTTATGTAAATTTACATACAAAACTCAAAATTACTTTTTGCTCAACTAGAATCTAGCATTACTGACAATGTTTTTTGTGGTTTTTTGGTTTTTTTTTGCTTAACCCATTACTTTTAGTCCCATTCCAAAATGGTTTCTTTCTTTTTCTCTTTGTTATTTCCCTTCTTTTTCTTGTACTTAGTCTCTGATTACGATGTATGATTTTAATCATACGACTTTATCATGACAAATTTCATTCAATCAGTTTGTTTTTTCCTTCTTCTAATTTACCTACTAAACTGTCTGCTTTAGTTATTTTTGGTTGGGTTATAGATTATTTTTTTCCTTCTTCATTCATATCTGTGGGTTATTCATACTCTAGAATTGGATAATGAGGCAAAGAACAGAAATATTGGTATGAAAGGTGGAACGTTACAAGTGTTTGTGTAGGATGATATATTCAGAAGTAATAATTACTGGAACTTTATACTTATGTTGTTATGTAGAAACGGAATGTGGTGAAGAACGATGTTGTTATGAGCAGGAAACACTGCATTATGCATGAAACATTGTAAAACGTTTAAGATTTTTCAAAATGTTCTCGTTATTAGCATTCCTCTGATGTGGCCGACAATACATAGCAAAAATAGCTGTGAGTGTGAGATAACCCTGTCAATTTTAATCATGGTAGCTATGAAAACTACAGGCATAACCAGGAAATGGAATTTGAATTTAAAGATTACGTGCTTGTGGTGTGCATATGAAATAAATGACTAGGGAACAGGCACTGATGGTAAACGGAATAATAGTAGGAAAATGTTGCAGTGCCAATGAGAGACAATAAACAAGAATCTTTTGTCCATTCTTGTTATTATCTCTCACTGACACTGCAACATTTTGATACAGTCTTAAAGCGTGTGGTGATTTTGTGCTTGTAAACGGAATAATAGTAGGAAAATGTTGCAGTGCCAATGAGAGACAATAAGCAAGAATCTTTTGTCTATTCTTGTTATTATCTCTCACTGGCACTACAACAATTTGATACAGTCTTAAAGCGTGTGGTGATTTTGTGCTTCTTGTGTGAATGTGCTATAGTAAAAATAGTTGTTTCTCATATTGTGTCTCTACTCACAAAATATATAATATCATAGATGCAACATGGATGAATAGTGTTGAGGATATTTAAAACTTTTCAGTTGTTTGACTGCAAAGATTTGGGTGCTGGATGCATAATGTTCCATTTATTGTATGTATTGTTTTTGGAGAATATTTCCAATTAGTTCTATGACTGGTAGGTCTTGGTCTGTTTTCTTTGGAATTTGATTCCTAATTTAAAATATAAGTATAGAGCGGAAGGACGGGACTACAGAAGGGACAAGACACCGGACAACGTTGCACCAGCAGCTTGGTTTTGTTTTGTCAGACAGTGGTGATTAAATCTAACCGACCAAACACACTGTTCTCGGTCAGTTAGAATTAATCATCAC
Organism: Dirona pellucida; assembly: GCA_030265205.1. NCBI lineage: Eukaryota > Metazoa > Mollusca > Gastropoda > Nudibranchia > Dironidae > Dirona > Dirona pellucida. The sequence goes on from JARDUL010246612.1 coordinate 13,593, forward strand.
TGTCTGACAATCCAAACCATGGTGCCAGTGCCACATTGTCAGGTGCCCTGTCCCGTCCGGAGACCCCGTCCATTCACTATAGTAATAATGTTTGACATGAAAACTGACATTCATTTGAAATCTTGAATGAAATCAATCAAGTTTGCAGCTTTTCACATAAAAAAATTTATATTAGATTTGTTGCCAGTCTTATTCGCTTCTGTTTTTTGTTGCCGGAAGGTCTTACCTTTGATTGATAGATTATATAACTTTTGCTCTTTGCTTGACTTAGGTAATGTTTCATGTTTGACAATGATACAATTACATCCAGATAACAAACATACTGACATGTCGTGATGATTATGTTTTAGTTCTTTGTATTTTGTTTTTGTTTGTTTTGTTTCTCTTTTAAATAGATTTCTATTGAGCCTATGCCAGTGGTGTATAAACTTTAAGTTCCGGTAACAAATTATTTTGAAGTTCCCTAAGCACTCTTGCAGAGTGAGTCTGGTTTCCTCTGAGATCGTCATTCACACAGTGGGCTCATCACCTGCACGTCTTAATTCCTGATGCAGAGTCATTCTAGCCGTGTGTTAGGTGATGAGTCGTGTAAGTCCTCATTGACATATTTGGATTTACTTTCATTTGTCATTTGCACCCTTCAAAGCTTGACATATGGCTGGCCCCTACACTGCTTCCTGTGGTATAAAAGGGGACTCGATAAGCAACAAGATCGTCATTCTCCCGTTTTTACGCCCTTCCAGAATGGGTCGTTTTCCTCTTGAGAGCGTTAACAAACGGGAGAATGGCGATTTCGAGAGGAAAACGGACCCACTCTGTGAGAGCATTATCATTATCATTATCATGGTCTTATTGCTGATTCTAGATTAACAAAAATCACATGGCAGGAAGTGCATACTATATTTTACCACACTACTGGCAATTTGATATTGGATCCTGGAAACAAAACTCAATAGACATTGAAACCCGATGCAATGGGACTAAGTGAATTAGAAGGGGGGAAATATCCTCAAAAGAATGGTTTGAATTTGATTAGTGGCAGAGCTCCAGATTCCTGCTGTTGGATGCTGTGACTTTTCACGCATTCAGAAGATGATGATAATTGCTGGGTTAACAGGGTTATTGTATTGTAGCTTGACTTGGCAACCTAAAGCATCAGAACATTGGTGTCCATTCTGAGCTTTGGAGATCACAGGTTCAAATCGTGACAATACCAGACCCAATGTAAAAGATAAAAGTATAAATGGGTTTATAGTATGTATCCCCGTGCAAGTACAGGCTCACAGAGTTAACATGAATTAGTTCCCAGCAGGTTGTGTCTTTCAATATCCTTCTCTACTTACTGGGTGATCATGCAGTAACGTCGTCTATTAGGTTCATCATACTATCATGCTGACAATGGCTTTCTCTGTCGGTGTAGTTTGATACTCATTCACACCTGAGTCGAGTGAGGAAGAAATAAGTAGCAAGTCTTTTTCCAAGAACTCAACACCTGTAGCACTGCCAGGATTGGAACCAGGGATCTTATCATATAGAGACCGGCTGCCTAACTACACGGTCACCGATGCCGCAATGTTGGATCTATGGGAAATGCTCTACATCACATAATTTCTTCTCTTGGCTGTTTCAGGATGGTGGAATAGCGGTAGGGTGTTTCTTAAGGGTAGAAATCTTTCAGATTTTGCCTGACTTCAGACTTTTTGCTCTGTCTGATTTCAGACTTTTTGCGTTTTCATATTATTAGTGGCAAGCTATGATTTCGAACTCACTAGTGTATCTTTGGTCTTGCTGATGTTTTCAGATTTGTTTTTCATTTGCCATTTACAACCCTGGTTTTTACTATTGTCAGCGAGGCGGTTGGTGCCGTTGCAGGCATGGGTTCGATCCCCGCTTTCGGTAGTTTTTAATTTTCTTTTGTTGACTATTATCTCTTTCCGGCACTAGATAACATTTTTTTACCATTAGTCTCTTTGTCATCGTTGACGGCTCCAAATTCATTCTTATAAAGGGAACGAACTCTACCAGATTCCAATAACATGAATATTGTTTCATTTTCGGTTCTTTGCACATTGAAGTCCATTATTTATTTGTACATTGGTAGCTGCAAGCTGTCATGGGTGTGTACAGTATAAGACGGTTAACACGCACGCTCTAACTTCATTAGTTAGATAAAATCACTTTAACATTTGTCCTGCCTGCATTATTATTTATTATTACAGTATAAAGTTAAGTTGGTTATTTTTTAAACAGCTCTAACTTTTGACCCCCTTCAGTCTCTTATGGTGAGATGCGGAATGTTTCAACTTCGATTTAAACAAATCATTAAAGCTCAAGACTCCATATTATTGTGTCATTACGACATGAAGGTAAAAATGGAAATATACTTCGTTTGGCGTCATTTGGTTGTTAGAGATAGATAATATAAACAATAAGAAAAAATAAAAAAAGGGACGCCCGAAGACTAGATGGTTGGATAGGGTAAAGGATGATATGAAAGAACTGGGCCTGGAGGAAGAT
>JARDUL010246723.1:2298-16106 GCA_030265205.1 Dirona pellucida
TTTTTTAAAAAAAAAAAAAAAACCAAGAAATAAACCCCATGGTTTTTTTTTTTTTCCCCCCCCCCCCCCCCCACAACATTCTTGTACTTGTAGTTTATTATTTTTGTCAATGAGTGATGAGTCACCTTCTTTTGTGGTGTGTTTTTAGTGCTGATTATGCTGGTATTGTTATAATGGTGTATTGTAAAGGAACTGTGGTCCATTTTTTTTTCATCAAAACAATCAATGTGTTCAATTTCCTGATTTTATACTTTTTAGTATTATTATTGTTATTTTATTTTGAAACTTTAGTCTTCATCTTTAAACAACATTCATTAAATATGTAAAAGATTGCACACCCACACAACACACACTCACATGCATACTCCACTCTTCTGTAATGACCTCAAGCTTGCAATGAGAAGAATAAGTAAAAAGGTCTACATGATACAGTGGATAGAAAGTTGTCTCAATCAGTCAATTTCTGAAACTCTTATCACAGTTGACAGACACAGGTGTGATCCTCAAAGGAGTCAATAAATCTGTTTGGCTTTATTCCTTAACATTCTCCCAAAATTATTTAAAGTAACATTTTAGAGCATACATACCTAATTGTTATGTTCATACACATATATTCTCTTCTTTTTCCCCCCACAATTTGAATCATTGATTTGTCTAATGCTGAAATATTTAAAATCAATTTGTTCAATTTAAATTTTGGATTAAAAGATTTAAAATAAATTCTACTTTATTACTATTACTCACTCTTAACATTTCTCCAGATCAATATATACTGGTTCATTCATATATAATATGTGTATTTTAAGTGATTAACCTGTATTATTTATGTTTATTCCATCCCCAGGATAAGTTGTTTCCATATGTTAAAGATAATGTTGAAAAGTACCTCACAGACAGCTTTGAAAAAACAGAGGTGCAAAAGGCTGTCTCTGCCCTGAGAGCTCTGGTGAGTAATTTAACAAAAGCTGTTGACTGCTCATTTGAGATGAACTTAATTTTTCTGCAAAAGAGTTTCTTATATAAAATCTACTGAATCTACATTGAATAACTCATTGCCATTTGTTTTGTTTTTTATTTTAGAACTCTTGGTCCTGAATGTCAAAATGGTGACATTTAAAAATGCTTTGGTTCCTTAGAAACTCTTCCCATGTCTTACAATGATATGGCCTTCAGAGCTATATGTCCTAGTGGACCATGAACCACTGTCACTCATTTTTTCACATGATTTTTCTTTCAGCTCGACAGCACTGAACATTATGTTATTTAAAAAAAAGTTTATAAGTACAATTACAAGCAGTCAAACACAGTCATGTCACATATCCAATGAACAAATGATGGAGAATCATAAAATCAAAGTTTTGTAAAGATAGGTGGTGATGATGTGTGACCAAAGTAATAACAACAATCTTCTTAGTATTCACTAATGAGGGAATGAGGGTTGCCAGAAGATATAAATCTGAATAAAAAAGGTTGAGCTATGTTATTTTCCTTTTTTTTGCGTTCTTAAATTCAGTAGCATTTATCCCCTCCTAGTGAACTAGGTCAATGTGTTAAGAATTGGTATTTTAAAAATTCTATTCAGGCTCTTAAGGACAAGGAGGAGAAAAAAGATGGCGTGGTGGATATTCCGGCGGAGGATGCTAATAAAGATGACATTGTGAAAGCTGCATGTGACAATGTCAGGTGGCAGATGGATTCAGATCGTAAGTCTACAGAACTGAAAGCATTGCAGGGAATGATTTGGAGACAAGCTTATGAAAGTGGAGAAATAAAGGGAGAGTAAGTTCAAATTGTTTGTCATTCTTACATACAACTTGCCTTTTGCAGAATGCATGAAAAATAAAAGTGTAGAATTTAATCATATTTTTTTGTATTGGAGGATAGAGTTTAGAATTGTCTCTCGTTGCAAATATGTGTATTATAATGATTGTGTTGCTGTTTGACATTAGGCTGACAGTACACACCCACAGTATTCTTACCATACCACAGACTTGTCATGACTTCAGTTTGTTTCTTTATGATAAGCATTGATTTCCAGCACAGGTTCTATCAATTTTCTAAGATAAATCTGCAAGAAGACAACCTTGAAAACTAAAAGTTCCTTTGAAATTATCCCCTCGAGAACCAGATGTAAACCTTGGCCCTCTCTGCTGGAAGTGACAGCATAATATTTGTCAAAATTTCCTTTCGAGAAGTGGTCTTACTCATCACCTGAGTCATAACATAATATATACAAATATTATTATCATTCTAGGTTATTCTCATTTATTTCCCAAAAGTTAGAACTTCAATCTCAATAAATCCATATATAATGGGTTATGTGTCATTACTATTGGAGGGCAGGAGATAGAAGCAAGGAAAGGATGAAATGATTGGTAACCATGGTTTTGATTTATTCCACAGATTGTTTCAAGATGCTGGTCAAATGTTAAAAATGCTCTCAGAAGAAGGCTTCACTATGTATGTATTCTCATCTGGAAGTGTAGAGGCACAGAGGCTGCTTTTTACGCACAGCACTTTTGGAGATCTTTCAGAGGTGAGTCTTTAAATTTGTAAATTTTTTTGGTTTTGATTTGTGACAGATGGATCATTGTTTTTGGCTTTGAATGGCATAAAAGTTATGAGGCACTTAAATGCAGAGCAGAACCACTCCCACTGGATATTACAAATTACAGTGAGTTAATGTTGTCATTGAATGTAGAGCTGCTTGTATTTTCACTTGACTAAATTTGGCTGTGGATGGCAATTTGATGAAGAGGTATTTCGGTAAGAAATTTATTTTGTGTAGAAATGCAATTTCTTTTTGTCATTTTCCTTTTTACATAATAGTGTAGGATTGAATTATTACAGACATATTTTCTCCTTAAGTCTCTATCGTATAATGTCTTTTCCTTGTATATGTGTTGATTTAATTCCTCTCCTTTTACACTTTCTGAAATTAAGTCTTCCCCATTCTGAATGTTCCATGTTTTCTTATTTTTCAATAATGACTGATCTAAAAAAAATTCATTCCTGCTGCCGGAAGCCTTCGTTTGTTTTTATCTAGTGTCAGTATTTATAACTGTTGGATTTCTAATAATCTTAACAAGATGGAGAGGAATAACACTAACAGCCTTTCTCAATATGGAAGGTTAGCAGTTTTTCAGATTTGTTATACAAGTTTACATTAGAAAAATAAATGAAGTCTTGATTTCTTTGTTATTTTGTTTCCAAGGTCTTCACAGACTACTTTGATACCACCACTGGCAGCAAGACAGAGATTGCAAGCTACAAGAAGATTGCTGCAGCGATAGGAAATGAACCAAAAGATGTGCTTTTCATTACAGATATTCCTGAAGGTAACATTTTGGGGAAAAGAGCAGATTTTTAACAAGTTAATCAGTTTGAACTTTTTATTATATGGATCAAATTAGGGAAGTATGGATATATTCAGCTCAAATGGCTTTTAAAAGAAAGAGGCACGAGTGAATTGTATTTGTATTACCAAAAACTATCTAATTTCTATTTGTTATGTGGTCATGATGACTTACACTTACAGACTTGAACCACACCTGTCACATTGACAAAAGATTGGGACAGCGTTTGCTAAATTACACAATGTTGATGACTGTCATTTTAGCTTTTTATACTTTTGTGAATGCTTACATGTTTCTTCCTTAGGAAAATATATATATGTAGAATTTGAGTCTACGATAATCAGTATTTTTTTCATGAAGGATCTCTGATATGTTCCTTCCTTGGGAATAAGAATCAAATGAATTGGAGCATTTTATCATGTAACAATGCACGCTCCAAAATTGTTGTTACAAAGAAAACCCTTATATCGAAACTAGCATTAGAGCAAAAGCTTCAAAATACATGCATGCTGTATATAATGAAAGGATTCAATTTGATGTTGTAACAGTAACAGCTGTTTTTAGTTTAAGTATGAGGCCTCATTCTGCTGACCAACAAACACAAGTGATGCAAAACTGCAAATATCCCCACCAAACTATTACACTGACAACTCACTCAAGTGTGATCCAGTGTTTCTGCAAAACCCATCCCATTGATTTCGTTATTACGAAATAGTGTTAAAATTAAGTACGTTATTCTGTCCCCAATAATTTGTTATTACCATTTTGGAGTGAACAGTGGAATCCAGTAAAGACCGCCAACAGGTTTGCACTAATATAACCTAATCCTTTTACAACCATGGTCAGGTCATGCCTACATTGTGTGGGATCAACTTTTCCAGCCTTCGTATACAAGCTTATTTCTCTACTACACATGCTCAATGTATACCAATTTTCTTTCATTAAGAGTACATAAGCTGTAAAGCTTTATGTTATTTCACAAAGTCTATCTGAATCATGGATCCAGTGAGTGATAGACATGAATCTTGATTTAAAGCATGTACAATTGAAAAATGAAAGCCGTTTTAAACTTACTTTTCATGACATTGCATGAGATAAAAATTTGGTTATTTGTTTTTCATGAATATTATTGATTGTGTTTAAATTCAACAGAGGCAGATGCTGCTTTCGGAGCTGGCATGAAACCTGTCCTGATGGTGAGGCCTGGAAATAAGCCCTTGACGGAGGAACATAAACAAAAGTTTACATATATTGAACGATTTGAGGAGTTGTATGGAGACGAAGAAGATCCAGAAGATATCAAGAGGTTTGCAGGAGGAAATGGCGAGGCGGATGACGATGATGATGATGAGGATGATGATGATGGCGAAAATGATGATGATGATGATGATAATCCAGAGGATGTCTGAATACGATGTTGCAATAAAACCAACATATTGTTTGATTATGTTATTTTGTCAGCGAGTGGAGAATTTAGCCTCAAGGATTTGAGTAAATGTTAAAGGTATAGAGTGGCTCACTTGTCTTTTTTTTTTCTTTTGTTTTTGTACATTGCTATTATTTTTCATTACAATCTGGCAGATCAAATCAAAAGCTCAACAGCTTCTTAGTCAGGGTTTTTGCCTCGATGATACTTATCTTTGTTAAATAGAAATAAGATATTCACGTTTTTGTTTATTTAAAATCCTATTTTAATGAAATGTACTATATATATTATATGATTTGTTGAAATTTTAAGATGTATAGATTTTTGGTCCCATTATTGAATTTTAGTGGATACTGGTATATCCAAAATACGTCATATTTGTAGCCCATTGTAATATCAAACTCTATCAATTGCACAATCATAATAATAATAATAATGATAATAATAATATATGTTTAGAACATGTTAAAAATGGCAGCTGTTTTCAGTTACATTTTTTTAATTTCTTGGCTGCTTTTACCTCAAATGTTATTTATCTAGGTCTTTGGATATTGTTATTAATTTGTTCTATAAAAATAAGAAACCTGAATGTATTATTTTCTACCTTTTACTTCATTTTGTTTTACACTTTATTATTTCATTCTATTAGAATCCACCATTGTGAAAAAAAATGATCTAATTATTTTGATCCAATGTTACATGCAAGCACTGTAACTATATTATTTCTTGGTATTGTAATTTGACTTTTCATTTTAATTTATTAAGTCAAAAGTTTCTTGTCTCATATTTATCACTGTTCCTGACTTTTTGTCAGCTTTATTGTATTGAATGTTTCCAAAGCATGAATCTTTCAGTTCAAGAGTTTACAATTAAAAAAAAAACAAGTACGCAATGATCTTAATTATTTTCAGGTTATTGCAGAATAGTCTGTGAGAAGAATCATCAATTGAAGTTTAGAGTTCCTGTTGTTGTATTATTTAAATTTTGGTTCTCGAAAGGATCTTGCATAGATGAGCTATAGGAGAAGCTTGGAAGAAGAATTACATCCCACCTTTGTCAAAGTCCTAAGATTTTGTATTATTTTTATTTCACATTATATATGGTGCTGAGAAACATTTTTAAAAATGTATTTGAAAAAAAATACAAAAAAACCTATGTATTCTTTGTATACATGTTTTAATGTCATGCAAAAATCATCAGTGTCATTAGCCTTATTCACATTTGTTTTCATCGTAAGTTAAGATTTACATTTTGTGTATAAGTAAAAACCCACGCAAGTCAGTCATATCATATTCTTGATCATATCACATTGATCTGACATGAATAAAACAATGTAGTTCTTATCAAGATGTCTTCAATCTTATTTCATTATTTTTCAGAAAGTATATATGTCTTTGGTCTTGTGGTGGGTCATGAGATGTATGTTGTTTATTTTATCTTTTTGCATCATGAAATGCTTGGAAAATAACGCAGAATGTAGTGACGGTATTTCTGATTATATCTATCAGTGCTGAATTGTTTCAAAAACAATGGTACTGTCAAATATTTTCAATCAGAAATCTTTTTGTAGTCACAGTGCCATTTCTGTCTCCAAGTTGATGAATTGGAAATGGGTAACAAGCACAATAGGTACTACAACGGTTCAGTCAACAAGGAAAGGAAAATACAGTTGGAAGATACCCAAGTAATGGCCTAAATATTGGTCAGAATGATTGTGGGATAATGTAACGGGTCAGTCAGTGACAAGAACAGAAAATAGATTTTCGTCGACCGGGGGAATCGAACCCATGCCTGCCATGGCAACACTGCCTCACGTGAACAGAAAAACCTGCCCACTACCTCTGAGCTAATCTGAGGTAGTGGGCTGGTTTTCTGTTACCAGGCGAGGCAGTGTTGCCGTGGCAGGTATTGGTTTGATTCCCCCCGTCGACTAAAATCTTTTATCTATTCTTGACTCTCACTGGCATTGTTACGTTATCCCACTATTATTCTGTCTACTAGACCATCAGTGCCAGCTCCCTCTTCATTTAAATATTGGTCATTGAATTAAAAAAATGCACTTGATCCCATCAAAATGACATACTTGTCATCAAGTGCCGATCCAGTTTCTAGCCCTGTACACCGATGTTTGGTGGTTGGGTTGTGTTTGTTGTTGCTTTACACACTACACGCCTGGTGGATCTTGGCATGGGGCTGGGTTCTAACCTGCTTTGTGGTAGTTTGAGGCTAAAATTCTTCTTTAATAAAAAATAAAAAGTGCAAATGTGGAATTCAAATGTGTTTAATTATCTAAGATAGTGAACAAAGTTTGAAATGGCAATTTATTATTCTTATTTTGAAAAGACAAAATGGCAGCTTTTTTCATTTGCAATTTTGTCACACAACCATGAGTTTGTTCAGACTTGTATGTATATTATCATGTAAAAAAAATGACAGCTTGTTGAGATGCGGTCAGTCAAGCGCTGCAACTATTACATATCCTATGGCAAATCTCATCACTCACTCCAAATCAGATTACGATACAGTACATCTTTATACAGTACTGTATTATTATTTATGGGGAGAAATTGTTTATCTGTTCCCTGTAGAACCGTAATTAAAGTGTAGGGACCAACTCAAGGTCCGACCGAGGTTAGTGTGCACGGGAAAAGGCTTCGATGTGCAGACCCAGATACAAATGTATCCAGGTTAAGTGCAAGTTTGTGCCCCACTAGTGCACATGGCCTGATACAGAGCTGAAAAATCTATGGATCAAGATTTTTAAGGCAAGCAGGGGATCAGCCCACTGTGCCAAGGGGAGTAATAATAATAGTTGAAAAATGTTTGTACCAGTGGCCGGTGAGAGAGAAAAAAGATTGTGGGTGGGGGAATCAAACCCATGCCTACCACGGCAACATAGCCTTGCCGTCCGCCTACATATCGACTGAGCTATGCCGCCATCCCCAAAAAGGTGGTTTCAAACTCGATATATAGCAAGCTGTGCCATTCCAGACTATTATTCTAGTGGCAGTGAGGCTGTTGGAGCAAAGAGGATTGGTTGATGAGGTGTGAGAATAATTATTGACTGTGTGAAAAGCCTTTTGAATAAGTAAGGGTATCGTGACTGCCTATGCAATTGCGATACTTTGAGAATGGTAGTAGAAAAAACAATCAGTTTGTAGTAATTATGGTTGTAGAATGAAAAATTATTTGTTAGGGAGGGAGGGAAATTATTTAAATTTTGTTTGGGCACCCCTACAGCATTTACACATTGCTGTATTCTTGCCAAGGATTTATAGATTGGTTTACTGTTTCTGACGATCCAATGAAATTGTCTTTGCTCTTATCAGCATCTTGACCACATTTAATAATTAACGTGACAACTTGAATGATCATTAAATCTACTTCTGGCATAGCCTTGTAAAAATGACGTATGTCAGGTCAGTGAAAGGTGGTAGCGAAAATCAATATGTCACAGACCAGAACGACATCCATGATTGTGTAGGTGGAAAAAAGTCTTAATGGTTTCACTTCACTTTCCTATAATTTAACGGAAGGGGGCACTGATACTGATAGTAGACAGGATAAAAGTAGGATAATGTTGCAGTGCCAGTGAGAGACAATAACAAAGTAGAAAAAAGATTTGTTGAAATGGGGAATCTACCTATGCCTGCCACAGCAACACCGCCTTGCCAAGAACAGTAGACTAACTCACTACGGTACCACTGAGCTATGCGCCATCTTGGCACTGCAACATTATCCTATTACATATTATTCACTTTCTGTTACAATTCAACACTCTCGATGTTGAAATATTCAGCAATTTTAGAACTCAGTCAACTACAGTGGCTTCCACTCAACTCAACCTTCCTTCAAATTCTGGATTCCTCTCAAACTCAATGAGCTTTTCCCCCCCACTGCAATTCTGGTGAAGTGGGCTTTTTGGTTAGATCAGATATTTTTTCATGTCCCTGAGCTTCACAATATAAGTGAAGCTGCTACACAGTCACTCATACATACACACAAAGTACATGAACTCTTTACATGGTGGATGATCAATAAAGACCACTTTAATAAATTAATAATCAGGAGTCAACAGAAGCGCAGTAAGCTCCCCTTGAAGACTGTACACTAAACAAAATTATAAAAAAAGAAATCATCCTAATGTCAGTAATTAATTATACAAAAAATAATTCAAAAATTCAAAACTTAATCACATTGGTTGGTTCAATGTTTTCATAGTCTGATTTTTATTATCACTTCCCTCTAAGTGGATGTAGGACAGCAATATGCTGTCAAACAGAAATGCACAAGTAATCAAGTAACAATTAGACCCTTAATAAATGAAAAAAAAAAAAAGAAAGAAAAAGAAATGAATAAACTTAATTGATAAAAGTGTGGGGAGCAACCAATTGATACATGGCCAAAGCAAGAAATAATATACAAAACTATACATCTAATCTCTGCATTAGCCAGAGGCAGTTGACAGCTGTTACACAAATCATACTCAATTATGTGAAAATTTGTTTTTTATTTCTATGCAACATTTCTTTCAATTCAACATTATTAACCTTTTCCTTACAATATCGATACCCCGGTCTCTCTGATCTTTAAATTTCAACAAGCGAACCTATTGAGAACAAAAAAATGATATGAGTTTATATATAATATATATATATAACTATATAAAATGCAGAACACATAGGTCTAGTCAGTGGAAAAACACCAGCAAACACACAACCAACTAATCTTAAGCATCCCACCCCTTTAATAAATAATCAGAAAAGATTTCTCAAAACTGATTTGTTATAAAAACATGACCACATGGCTTTTTTTTTGTTCACAATCAAATAACTTTTTTTTTTATCTTACCACTGAGTCATATTTACAACAACAAAAGAAAAAAAACCAATCAACTGAAAGGGATTAGTTACATTGAGGAGATCCAATTACCCCACCCATAACATTTACATAAACGTTTGAAGAAAACAAAAAAAGATTTAAAAACAGCGATTAGAAAAAAAACAACAACAAAAAACAAAACAAGACAAAAACAAAATAGAACTCAAAAGAGATTTGGGGAGAAAAAGAAAAAAAAGCAACAAAAATAAGCTGAAGGAACAGCCACACAAATAAAGCTTTTAAAGATGATTTGAAAAGTCTATGATTGAAGTAAGTTGTAGATGGAATGATAGAGAGATATTGCATCAATACAAGTAATTGAAGAAAGATACATGCAACTAAAACTGGCATGACATGAAACTTGTATCAGCATCATGACTGGCAAGCGTACAACTTATAAAGAAATAATTGTAAAAGGCCTCCAAGAGTCAACTTTCAAAATCTCATGACTGAACATCACCATCAGCACTCTATGAACTTGTTAAAAATATTACAAACAGCATGTTACATTGAAAAGCTTTGCTCTGATCCCTACGACTGGACTGAGCTAAAGAGGGTGGCTTTGATCATAAATGGGGATAATGAGGTGAAATCAAACAAACAAAAATCTAATTTGACCGTAAACAGAAACATAGTAGGCAGCCATTTTGTTAAAAAGTACAGAAATGTTAGTTGTAGTTGAATATTTGTTGGTTTGACTTATGTTCTCTTGAAACTGAGAAAGCAAATCAACGTGTCAAGCAAAGTCAACAAATCACAGCCAGTAATAATTATTCCTTGAAGAAAAACACACAATTAGACAAACTACTTTCACTAACTTATCACATGTATCATGAAAATGAAAAAACAAAACAAAAAAGAAAGTCCAATCAACGATCTATTCTTGTCAAAACTGGACTAAGTAGTTTTAACAAATTTCATGTCACATTTTGAGAATTGAGAAACTCTTCTAAAACCAACACTTCCAACACAAAGATACCAAGTCCACTTCTCATGATTCTAGGTTGTATCTATCCTGGCACATTAAAATTGCCAAAATCTTACAACCCATGGATCACTACTTCATCACGTTACCTGCAATGAAGTTACACTGACCTTCCTCTTAGACACGAAAAACGTCGAAAGAAAGAGGTTTTACTTTTGAGTAATGGGATGGTACCTGCGGTTTGTAGGTGGGCCATTAGAAGAAAGTCTTTTCAGAGAGACACCCAATTAAGAGTGCACTATTTTTGACAGGCGTTATGTCACATTTCTATAAAAGGAACGTTTTATACCTTTATGCCACATAAAAATAACCCAATGTATTCTAATTTTTTTAAATACTTTAATCTGCAACATTCAACAGTATCTACTGTAAATCATACAAAAACAAACGCCACACATGTTTGATGAAAACAGACAAGACAAACAATTTGAAAGGGCATACAGAGATGGACAAACCCAGGCAAAAAACATTTTGAATTAGTTACAGACATAAAGTCAACGAGACGAAATCTTTATGTATGGAGCAGTATCTTTTAACTTAAGGCAGAAAGAACCATATGACTTGAAACTGCATAATAATAATAATAGCAATAATGGCTGTAGTATAAATATTCATTTATTTATTTTTTCAAATATAGATATAAGCAACTAAGTGCCAAGCTTAAAGACATCCACAATAGAGAGACAGGAACATATCATTATTATTATTACAGCATTGATTAAAAACTAATATGGTTATGAGGTGATTTCTTGTTGTGAATACACGTAAATGATAAGGTAAATTAAATGGGTGATGGAAGTTTACAAAACGTTGTAGTAGAGTGAGGAATCAGTCTGTTGCAGACTGGTAGGAGCTATTAGTCCTAGGGATGCAAGGAATGGAGTCCAGAAACATTCAAAGTACTGAAAGACCTCTGGTTGAGTCAACGCGCATATGTGAATAGTGAATATATAAGTGTGTGTTTGTGTACTTGTGTAAAAGTATGTAAATACTTAAGAAATGTTTATCAACCACCAGTGATAGACTGTGCTATTCAGCTAAACAGTTTTCTTGGTTTCCACTTTCTCAACTCTTGAATTTTGATATAATGTAATCAAGATGCTTAGAGATAGTAAGTATAATACATTTAAAGCTATGCTGAAACTTCTATCTTAAGGTAAGTAAACTCATGTGTACTAGATTAATCACTAAAAGCATTTGCACAATAAAAAAAACCAAAACAAACAAATGACTTGTGAATCTAAGTATACCTACGATTGATTAAAAATTAATGATAGCAATAATGTCAATAATAATAATAATAATAATAACAATAATAATAGTAGTAGTAATAGTAATAATAATAACAATAATAATAGATAAACATTTCAATAATTTCACTCAGTATTTCATATAATCCTATTCAACTAAAGAAAGGCCAACAAAGGTCACAAGATCAATTGAACTTTACTCGACTGCTAAAACAAGAATGACAATTAATGCCCTGAAAACCAAACACAAGGCTTTCAATATGCGAATTTCATGTACCAGATTTCAAATTTCCTCTATCACCCATTTCAATAAAGAGGGTGTTGAAATCATTTCAAACTCTTACTCCAAATCAGCAAAGCTTACACTGTGATTAAAATACGTCAAATATTGTAAAAATGAAAGAATGTATTTTTGTGAAAATGTGGAAACCGTCACATAGCAAGACCATGAGGAGCCACATGCAGCTTTTTTGGCTTGTTGATAAAATTGCAGTTCTTGCGTTAGATATCATCTCTAAACATTCTGTTGACAAAAAGGTTTAAAATGCATCCTACAACTATGAAGATGAGTTTTCAGATTATTTGCCCGACATAGTGAGTAATGACTTAATTTCTACATCAGTTATCAACCACTTCGGGATACAGCAATTGAATTTGTGTAAGTCCTTCGTACTTGAAAACTACTTATACAAGGTTCTTTTTTATATCTTGGAATCTTTAAAAGTTGAAATTCCACAATGCTCACGTCTATTTTGAAATTATAATTTTTTCTGGCTTCTAAGTCTTTGCTTATTTGAAATGAAAATATTTTCCAATGACAGGATCAACGTTTTAAGTGTGTAACACACCTTTCAAGATCAACGCTTCTAAAACATGGTAATCTTCTGGTGATAACAAGACATGTTTCTATCCGTAATAAAGCCTCAAAAGCTGCATGAGGTTCCTCTGTTCAACTGAATAACTCTATCTGCATTATAAAAATACTTCTCATGTTATAAACTTCAAGTCTTTCAATATGGCTTTCATATGCATGCAATTTACACAAGAATCTGGCATACCTATAATGTTACCAAATGGTTTTTTTTCACCAGAAAAAAAAGAAAGAAAAAAAAAAAAAAAAAAAAAAAGAAATGGAAAAGATTCCAACACATCGGGACTTGGTTTGATAAACATGGAAAATTTACAAATTTGTCTCTTGAGACATTTAAAACAGATAAACTCAATCTTCAATTTCTCTTCCATTTGAAGCTCTTTAAAATATATACATATCAAAATCCACGTTGCACACAGATTCACACTCGTTCATAGATACAGCCTGCACACCAAGTGTATGTAATTGCCCCTTCCCCATGCAAATCTCATTCAAACTACTCTAAAAATCAAGACCAATGTTACAATAGCTCAGTTGGTGTTGCGCGTCCTCTCGGTCGAAAGTCTCCATTTCCTGCTCCAGTCAAGTCTCCAACAGACCGACGACTTTCCTGTTTGAAAAAAACAAAAAACCAAGTAAGTTGTAAGAGTGTCGTGTGATTTATTATTCATCTTTCCCATTATCTTAAGATATAATTTAGAAAAAGCTATGATTTGCCCAATAACACCATGATAAATTTACAATTTAGATTTATAAATCGAGTCCAGTTTCTTAGATCCACAATAATCATCATTATAGCGCAAGTCAGCAACACGATGATAACATGGACCACCACAACTGAGACATGCCATACCTAACAACTTTTTTCAAACCAACAGAGTACTACATTGACGTTAGAGCTGGATCTTAGTCGTAGAAAGCAAGTGTTGCAATTCACGATTCTTTTGTTATCGGCGTCTTGCAAACTCAATTCAGTTTGCTCCACAATTCAGTTTGCTTACGCGAATCTCCAAAGGCTTGGTGTTTGGTGTATTGCTTC
>JARDUL010246834.1:1323-24875 GCA_030265205.1 Dirona pellucida
GGACTATTTATACGACACTACCCGGCACCCGGCCCTGTATGGACTATTTATACGACACTACCCGGCACCCGGCCCTGTATTTTTGTTTGTCTTCAAGAGTCTACCGTCAGCCACACTACTTTGGTTTAAAGAAGAATAACAACCCGTTCCTTTTCTTTCATTCATAATGCAACGCTTGAAACCTAAATGGGTATTCAAGCCTACGATCTTACAGTATGAAAATGGTACGCAATAAAGGTTTCCAGTCAGCTACTGCTACAACGTCAACGACACGCTAATCTGATTATCGTCAATGAATGCTCCAACCACTCGCTGTCGAGTCATAAACATAATATTATTAACTTTTACAGGATCTTGAACACGCCTTTAATTTTTTATGAGACGTCACTATACGTATTTTATGTATTGCCATGGTTGCAGCTGTCAGCAATACTGTGCGTCGTGAATTTAGAATAGTGTAACTATAAATATGTAGAATTTACAATAGTATTTCTATAGAATTTAGAACAGAGTATTATTACTGTAGAATTTAGAATAGCATTATTATAGAATATAGAATGAAAAATGAACCCAAGTTGATGAAATAATTTAAATATGTATATGTTATAATATACAGTATATATACAATGCTCTTTCAAGACAATACGACAAATGTATTCGTCTTAAGAATAGTTAAAACTTGGAAGAGCTTTACTTTTCAAAAGAAACATTCTAAATCCATAATCAGTTTCAAACCATTGACAAAGAGCTCCATACTTGAAAACATTAATACTACTTATCTAGCCACAATCTTTGCCAAAAAGTAACATCGACAGTCATAATTCATATCACGTCACATCAAAATCAATGTCAATGAAATCGAGAATGATATTCACGTCTTAAAGTGTTTCTGGTAGTGAAGGGGTTAAACATTGCGTCGTTAGGAAAATAAATACTGAGCAATGGGCACAGAAAGAGGTTAGCTATATCCTTTGATGTACGGTATCACATTTCATTGATCGATGCAGAGCGAGGACATTGGTATAAAAATATAATGATGAGGATCGCTTTGAAATCTATTTTTACAGCTTGTGATAAATTTGCATTGTTAAAAATACGAATGAAGTGTAGGTTTTGGAGTGCGTATGTGTTTGTATGTGTGTGAGTGTGTGTGTGAGTGTGTGTGTGTGTGTGTGTGAGAGAGAGAGAGAGAGAGAGATTATGTGTATGTGTCTGTTTATATGTGTGTGTGTGTGTGTGTGTGTGTGTGTGTGTGTGTGTGTGTGTGTGTGTGTGTGTGTGTGTGTGATTCTCTTACGACGAATTAACTCCCGGTAAAATTCTCATGAGGGGTGAAAATGATGTGCTGCACCGGCCCTGTCAGCCAACACGACGTGAGTAAGCGCACGTAAACATAGGTAGGTAGATGGTTGATATCATCTGAATGCAGCAAGTTCACGTTACCACTGTTGCCACATTACAGCTGATGCCTTGCTATTTATAATACCACAATCAATAAGCAACATTACAGTTATTTAGCTCGCGATGTCATATATACCGTGAGAATGTAGGGACGAGTGAGATGTTAAAATAACATTAGCCCCTTTAACGTCTTTTGTATATATTATATTAACAAGAAAATATCGACCTCTTTGTGTATTATTTACGCTCCTTATAATCTTTCTTAGAATGGTATGATAAGAATGAAGTACTTTGTGCTTGTATTAGCCTATTGCACATCTCCTTAATCACATAATAAAGACTAATGTGTTATGAAGGTATTCAAGCGACTTTTACTCTATATGTCACCCGCTCCTTCACATCATGTTGTGTTTCCATGTTTAGAATATTGCATTATTTGATTATATGGTGTATCACTTGATTCACACACCCACCTACACCCACCTACACCCACCTACACACACTCATACGCACACACACAACATGCAAAGTATGCACACATCATATAATATGGGTATTTCGTCCGTATTCCCGCACAAGTAGTCTCACAGACTTAACATCAATTACCCCCCCCCCCCCCCCCAAATCAGGCTGTGTCATTCAATATCCTTTCCAGCCCCCGGGGGAGCATGCAGTATACTAGCCGGTTGTTAGACTCATTCACACCTGAGTCGAGTGTCAAAAACAATGTATAAAGAGACTTTCCCAAGGACACATCATCGGTAGCTTCTGTTTGGATCCGAACCTGGGATCTCACGATTCCGAGGCTGGCAGCCTGACCACTCGGCCACCGACGCAAAGATGTGACATTCTGATTTATACGTTTTGAATTCTTTTTGTTTGTTTTGTGGGTGTTTTGTTTTCTTTTGTATTTTTGTTTGTTTTCGGATGGACCTTTGCCTTTCCGAAAATCTGTGCATGTCATTGCTGGTCGCCGAGATGGGGTCATGGTAACTGGACTCGATAGCCTGTGACGTGGAATGAGGTCTCCGTATATCTACTTCATTTCGTTGTTGTTTTAAACATAATAATATTATTTAAAATAAATAAAGAAATAACGAAGCTGACGCAATAATACCAAACACATGAGTGTATGCTACATATAGATGTCTAGATAAATAAACAGCTTGAGATCAGTCGAGTATTCGTTGTGTGTTATCAGACTTTGTGTGAGCATTTCCTACTACAATGCCAAAATCCCGTCAATATGGTGCTTGTCTGTTGTCTGTAAACGCGAGGTCACAGAAGTTTTGTCAACACGACCTACTTCAGCAAATACCAGATTTCGCATGACCAAGGTTACCAACAATACACGTTTAGTAAGAAAAGAGGCTTATCTATGGACTATAATATTAGGATGTACAATTTTTTATAAATTATTACCACAACCAACTACGCTATCAAACCAAAACAGAGTAGGAGTGCGCCTTATCTTAGCTGTTAGCAACCACGAGTAACGGGTTATCGGCCATGATGTTGCTTTCTTTTGTCGCTATTGTCACTAAGTAGTCCAAAGCACTCTTATTTCGCTGCACGCACATGCTTCTATAGTCTATATAAATATCACTGAAGAGGTGCCACACTTATCTTTGATCAACGCGGTCGGAGGGCTCAGTGAATAGTGATAGTGCGTTTTATGTACATGATTATATTGAACTTTTCACCTAGCTGTAACTTAACTGGTGACCCAATGGCTGAATGTTGTAGTGTAGCAAAAAAAAACAGGCCAAAACTAGCACAACGATCGACCTAACTAACAGAACAGAGAGAATGGGAACACTCGTCATCCCAATTTCCGAGGTGCTTACGAGGTAACAGCCAATCGCTAGTCGCAAACTGCTCACACCCACAGATCTAACCAATCGCTGACAAGTTTCTGGCAAAAACAACCTATATATAGAAAATTGCTTTTCTATCGACGTGCGGTAAAGTGTGTGTGTTCGTAACTTGAAACTTTTATCTCGACGCCTCTCTTGAACAGTTCAGAAAAAAAGTGCAAGACGATATAATTTGTTTTAAGTATTTTCCTATTTCCTTTTGCAATACAACAATTCTTCACGCATCATAAGTAGATCTAGTTAGTTATTCTTTGTGTCTACCACTTGGTAGTCTAATGCGTGTGACTTCAATTCCAAGGCTGCCACCGCGTCAGGAAGAATAAACAAGCTGTGGGGGGAAATCGGTCAACGTGCACCATTTCTGTAATTTCGTGCATCCTTGAAAACTAATTCAGGGCCAAAATTGATACAACACAAAATGTTCATATGGACTGACAATTTGTTTGACTGATCATTCCCTTAAAGCACACATACTTTTCCAGATTGGTAAGCTTATTTTGTTTTGCGACTTACTAGCCTATTTTACTTACCCTTCACATAGCCTGCCCGCCGCTATTATTATTATGTTGTGTTGCATCGGCATCAGCTGTGGCTTGGCCTACTAACTAAAAGGGACATCAGTGATATAGTAGTAGAGTAGGTCCATCTAGTCTACTAGGCGTCTAATATTTCTGTATTTTTGTGTGTGGTGTTTTAGAAAAAAAATGTAATTAATTTTAGATGGAATCAACTTAAGAACGACTAGTCTACTACTACTAACTAGACCCTAGTCTTGTCAGAAGGCTAAAGGCGAGATGATAGATTGGTCTATTTGAATTTGTTATTGTTATAGTTATAGGTATGTGACATGTGTGTACAAATGGTACGCATGCCCATGCAAAGTTGACTTCAGTTCAACTTCAACGTGGACTTCACTCGCGAACATAAATTATTAATATATAAATGTTTGGGAGAACTCAAGTCAGTGGGTTTAAGTTTAATGTTGTCAAACTCAAACATCATAATAATTAAAAAAAACAACGTATCATAATAAAAATAGTAAGGGCAAGAATCAAGAAGGGTAACAGTAGTCAGTAACACAGTAACAACTTTTCAAAGTAACGGCAAAGGCCAGTCAGTTGTTGTGAAATAAGTTTTCCTTCATCTTAATTGACTTTGAAATAACAGAACAGTACAGTAACTGTAACACAGACATTTGTATATTAATGTAATTTTCTCTTTTATTGAGTCTTAATAGACAAGACAAAATAGAACCTGTTCATTATATAATATATATTATATATATATATATATATATATATATATATATATATATAATTCATGATGGAAATGTCATACAAGGATTATTTTAAAAAAGCTCCTACGCCTACTTCTCTATTACTATTACTATTCAATTACTCTATAATGTGCTTCATTATTATAATAATAGTCTGATCCCTCTAGACTATATATTATTATATCCTAGAGACTTTAAAGTAAACTTTTTACTCATCTTGATTATAATGCCATGCCCATTGAATCTCATCTTTTATTCATTTTGTTTGTGATCTTTTTTCAGAACTTCTCACCTGACTTCTGTGAACGATCTGAATACGAAACAACCACACACACTTTTCATGCACCTTCATGCCTGGGGGGAAATAATCGACTAGACTTCCACAATTTTAAAGTTTATTCCAGGCTGTTTTTTGAAATATACCTGGTGGTGATGCAACTTGATTTTAATGGGAAAAGACCATTCATAACTGCTATTTAGAGAAGTATTGTACGTTACCGTTTCTGTCAATTACCACAACAATGGCATCTCGCCCCTCAGTGTACATCACCCGCCGCATCCCACAAAAGGGAGTGGACGTTTTACTACAGAACTGCGATGTCAAGCAATGGGACTCGGAGCAGGCTGCACCCAGAGGAGAACTGATCCACTGTGTAGTGGGAGCGGAGGCCATCCTTTGCATGCCTTGTGACGCCATTGATGTGCGAGTTATGGATGCTGCTGGTAAGAAATCATTTATGTGGTCTTAATTTTCACAATTACTGTATTATCTGTATATTGTCACACTCACTGCCTCTAATTTAAAAAAAAAATCCATTTGTCAAAACCTGATTGAATTTTTTTCACTAGCAAAAAAGTTTTAAAAAATTGGCATTTTTCTTGTCAGAATTCATTAATATATCTAGTATTGGTATCAGACTGATTTTGCATTGTATAGTCCTTGATTTTTCTTTCTCATAAAGTGACTTTCACTATATTCGCAAAAACTTCACCCATGTTAGTTGGTTTTATTATGATTTTGGGTTTGGCTTGGTGGTTGTATTGTGATTAGATTGTTACTGTTTTACGTAATTTTTTTAATTTTTTTTAAGTTACTTGTTAATAGTATGGGAGGAATCCTGTAATAGTATGTCACTTTTTATATTGTTAGAGAATTTATCTGAGACCATTAAACACAGAGTCGCAACTGTTTTAACCATCCAAGATGTGATTTTATTAAAATCTTTTGACTTGTCCTTTTGGTACCATCTCAACATGACCCTTCATATTTTAAAATGATTGAACATGTATGTTTGGCTACAAAGAGATAAATCAGGAGAAAAAGGGGAAGGTGTCTAATGACATGTTTAGCTGCCACTTGCCTTGTAGGATTTTATGTCAAAATATAGATCATAAACATTGTCAATGTAAGTGTGAATTATATTAATAATATATTTCATTGTGAGATGCCATCCCTTATATTCTCTCTAACCTAACAGGACCACAACTGCGAGTGATCGCCACAACCTCTGAGTCAACTGAGCATATTGATTGCGTTGAGTGTGCTTCACGGGGCATTTCAGTCATCACATGTCCACCACAACCTGCCCAAACCCTGGCTGACCTCACAGTGGGCCTGGTTTTGCTGACCATAAAAAACTCTCTTACTGGTGAGAATTTGTATAATTTTACAGAAATTAGAAATTAGTAGAGTGTGCAGTCTGTTTCATTTCAAGTGTCTAGATACCTGCTTTGTATTGTGGAAACTATTGAAATTTGATCAGGTGACCTTACAAAGCTTTGACCTGAATTGGGATTTTAAAGATGGTTTGAAAATTTCTAAAAACTGATATATATGGATATGTGGTGATGGGACTAAAACTTAAAGTTAAAAGAATAAAAGGTTCAGAAACGAATCAATATGAAGGAGAGTTCAGGTTCAAGTGATTTGGTTTTGAAATATACAGGACTGGGTTATCATGAGAATTATTAATTTTGAATTCTAAGTGAAGTGAGGTATTTTCAAAGTAGTTTAAAATTGATCATAAGTTATAAAAAGTACCAGTGAAAATGTCGCTTATGTACTGACATGTATTTGTAATGTTGTCATGGATTTGAACGCATTTTATATTGTTTTTTGTTCCTTCCCTAGATGATGAGCGCAAAACCCTTACTAAATCTTACTCAGTATCAGAAACACAAAATAGCCGTTTGGATAGAAATGGAACCAAGGATGCCAGCAGTCGACCTCAGTTGCTTAGACAAATGTCACAGGAACAAATGGCTTTCCAGTGGAGTAACGGGAGGCCTGTGAACACCAACTGCCTAACCTGGAGGACTATTGCCAAGAAAACATTTGGAGTGTACGGGTTGACGCAAACTGGAATCAGTGTGGCAAATCTGCTTAAAAACCTTGGTATTCCGTGTGTGCTAGCCGCAGACATTGGCGTTAAGAAGTCGAGTGATATACCGGATGAAAGTGAGTTGGATTCTCAAAGTGACAATAGTGATTACCACATAGTGTCCTTTGATAAGCTTTTGTCTAGTTGTGACATAATTTGCGTGTGTGGAGCAGTCGGATCGGAGTCAGACAACATTTTTTCACAAGAGTCTTTCAGAAAGATGAAAAAGGATGCTATCTTAATCACCTCTCAGAGTGAAGAGTTAGCCGTTGATTACATGTCTTTGTACGAAGCCCTCAGATATGGACAGATCAAAGCGGCTGGGCTCAATGATTGCAATCAGGTGGCCTGTCCGTTAAAGAGTATGTTCGAGGGCCTCAAGAATTGTGTGTTCCTTCCTCAAACGCTGGAGTCTGTTTATGACATGCGTCACAAAGTGTCTGTGTTAGTTGCCAAGAATCTCATTCATGCTCTGAATTTTAATGGTGTCGTCAATGAGAGTGATCACTAGTCTTTTGTTTTTCTTCTGCTGTTTTTGTTAAAAAAAATTTAGTATCTACTGCTGACTATATTCCTGTATTGCAACATGATGCCATCATATATATTTCTTACATTTTAAAATATAATAAAGTCATATGAGGAGAGGGCGGAGGACAGCTGTGTTAGTAATAGTAAGCACTAAAATAACCCAATATCATAATAAAAAATTACCTCTGCCAAGAATAGATGTTAAAAGTAAATTTTATCCACTGATACTAACTTATATTGAGGGCAAAGAAAATTAATTCTGCATTATAACTTCTAAATGTTAAAGGATTATAATCAGTTAGTGATCAATAAGAGATAAATAAGAAAATTGTTGCCAGTAGATTTGAATTCATCCTAGTCTGGTTAATGGTTGTTAATTATTCACTGTTATCGTGCACAATTAAAATCAGTCATGCATAGAGCTTCTCCATGTCAAGTTAATTGATGATCAATTAGAGCGAGGTACTTAGTAGGTCATATATATGTAAATCGTGGGTTCAACATTTTGATACAGATCAAAAATAATTCTCAATTCTGCTTTTATTAATCCTTTTCAGCTGTAGTATTGGTACCTATGATATGTGGCAAAGTTGTTATAGTTATAGTCAGGCATGTTTTTCCCCCTTAAATCGCTATCATAATATTATGAAAATTATATCATTTGGAATTTGTGGTTAGTAGTAGTGTAGCAGTAGAGGGCCATGGACAATCAATACGAAAAGAAGATCAATGATGGGACAGTGCTTTTTGATTTGAGAGATCGTTTGAATTATGTTTGGTGAATGCTTGCTCAAGATTATTTGATGATCGAGCTGAAGTCAGTATGTCCCTTTAAATTGACTTCGTACCTTGTTGCCGTTTATAGAAAGATACAACTTGTTACAAGAGGTGGAAATGATGGAATTGCAGAATGGTTTTAATGAAAGATTGGATAACAACTTTTCATGAAAAGAAAGATGGATGTTCAGCGTGTATCGTTTTTGATGATTAACTTGAATTTTCAAAGAGAATAACAATTGAAGAATGTGGTTGAAATTATAGACATTTTCTATCGCTTACTGAATTGTTTGCTAAGGCTATATAATATGTACTGACACATTCATACCTTATATGATCATTTGAGATCATGTTTTTTCACCTGTCCCGAATGAAAATTGCAACTTAAGTGTAGATGACCAATCATGATACTCTAGCAAAAAGCATTGAAGAACCTGTCATAGTCATAGTCTGTACTCTGCTTACTGAACTGCATTTTTTTCTTCTTTTTTTTTTCTTCATTTTGTTTTTTGTGACCATACATTGCAAAAACATGTTTTTATTGTCATGACATTATGTTTGTAATATAAAGAGCAAATTGAAAATCAGCTGCTTTTTGTCAAACCTATGACTTTGGTAAGCGGGTTAGTTTTAATTATTCATGCTTAGAGATTATTGTTTTATAATACAGTTGCTTCCACATTATAAGCCGATGATGCCACTAGAGTAGATAGCGAGGAAAAGCCGATTAGATCTCCTGGTATTAACCTCTTGTTAGCTTGTTTACTACTATCTCTACCTGTGTCTTCCCCCATCCTTCCCTATAACAAATATAAACCACTTTAAATCAAGACCCCTCACTGTATTGTATCATGTTGTGTTTTGTTTAAGAGTAAGAGAGAAGCAAATTTTTAAAATTTGTTTTAGAGGGAAATAACCATTTATAATTTTTTTTGTCATGCTTGTGTTTGTTTATTCCTGATATATTATACGATGAGTCAATGTTTGAGTTTGCCTTGTCAATTTTATTGTTTTTCCCCTGTTATCTTTTATATCCACTCCTACCAGGAGGCAACTGTATGTATCTCTATAAATTGATGTATTTGTATTTATGAAGTGTGTAAATTTTATCAACACTTGTTGGTTTTATAGATTTGCCATGGAAAAGTGATGTGCAAGGTTAAATTGTAATATATTGAGTGACTTAAAAAACCCCCGGAACCCACCAAAAGTTGAATAATTTTCTTTATATATATGTTATTATATTGCTTCAATTGCTATGTAGTTTTGTATACCTCTGAAATTGTTAATGACTGGAAGTTTATTATATAAATAAATGATAGAGGTGGAAATGATGGAATTACAGAATGGTCTCCCCTGTATGAGCAGTCATACAGACCATGTGATGTCATTTCTTATTCTGCAAAGCTAGACACTGTATTTGCAGAAAATGTTAAATTAAAAGTTGTGTAAATTTTGTTGATTTTTACCTGTTTATTATTTTCAATGACTTCTATTTTTGTTTAGACATCTTGAATAAAATGTCATGCTCACTGTTTTATTGGTGTATGATATTATATAGCAGTTGAAGCAGTTTGAAAATTAGTTCACATTTGACAGGTTCCACTTTTTATAATGTCACCCTGTACTTTGCTTTAAATCATAATTGACACACATTTTGCCATACTTTTTTAATCATTCCTCATCACATTTGGATGTACCGTTATGCAAATTTTATATATATTTTTATATCTTTGAGGTAATATTTCTTACTTAAAGACTCACTCAACCATGGTTTAAAACTATTGCAATGAAATTGGAGCTATATTTTCTGATCTCTCAAGTTTTTTTGGCTGTCTTTTTAAAAAAAAATCAAGATTTAAAAAGACAGTGATAAAATCGAGTTCATATATATGTTTTATTTGTCCTTTGTACTTGTCAATTACTCAACTTTTTATTGACATGAATTTAACTTGTTGTTCTCTTATGAATTTTTCTTTTAAAATTGTTGTCAGTTCAGTGAACAAATTAGCCTTAAAAGGCTCGCTGTTAATGTTTTATTGTTGTCCTGTTATGCAGCAGTGCAGGTACACTGTGATTATGTAATCTAGAGCTGTTATAATATTTTTGTGATAATGGATTATAGACTATGCCTATTATTGCCTATATGATGGCCACATAAGTTTTTTAAATGTATTTTAAGCTAGCTTTAAGGTTAAGCAGCCACTCTGTATTGTTAGCGTAGTGTTGCCCAAAAGGTGGCTCAAATTCATTTGCTCATCAGGTTTATTTTTGTTAATAAATGTACCCGACAACGACTTATATTTATGGTTGGACTTGACTTGAGCTGAGGTACACATGCTTTGTCTTTTACACTCACAAAACCACATTATCATTTTATAGTGTCCAAGTGGGACAAGGAATTATCACCTTCAAAAATAGGATGGTCCGCTAACGGTCTTATTTGAAATGATTGCTGTGGACTTTAAAGTGTTTTGGATTGTCTTTTTGGATTTCTAGAATATACATGGATGTTGAACAAAATATTTTTATGTGAACCTTGGCTGCATATGTCTCAAGGAGCAACATTTCACCATTGTGTAGAGTTATAGTTATGTACTGTTTTTGTTTTTATAATTGAAGTATTTGAAGTGTATGTTTTGATGACTTCACAATCTTTGACTTTCAATTTATGTTGATGATATTGATATCTGACTTCTTTTATAATGCTATGAACTGTGTTAACATTATTTTAAAGCAATATTTGACTTAAAATCACTCTTGCTATTCAACAACCTTTGTTTACTTGCCATTGTTGCGTTGTTGGTTTGCACTTCATTACTCCTTTGTGTTCTTTTGTTCTTTTAATCCCTCTCTCTCTCTCTCTATCTCTATCTCTATCAATTATTGGCATGCTAGAAACATGAATTGTAAAGCTGTCCATTTATTTAATGCATTAGAAAATAGTTAAAATGTTCAGCTGTGGACTTGAATCATTGAAAACTTTTTCTCTTTAAAGTGTCAATAGTGTTGATGCTTTCTTATTTTCTAAATTGTTTATTTGATTCAAAACAGTGCCATTACTTTGTGATCAGAGGTCCCTTTCATGTGCTTTCCATGTGGTCCTCTATGTTGCCTTTACCTCTTGCAAAAATGTGGTGTTATGTTGTTTTGGGACCCCTACCCCTGAGCCCCCAATTTAGATGTATTGCTGAGGCAATTGACTGCTGTGATGTAGAATATATTGTGGATAGTTAGATATTGTAACAGTTTATTATATGGCTGAAGATGTGAAGAAATAACGTAAATATAAACATTTTCCTCATGAAGTTTATATTTTGAAAACGTTAATGCGCAACCTGCAATGGATGTTTGGGATACTGCCTTAAAATTATGGCTTTGCAGAAAGACACTAAGACTAAGACAATTTTTTTCCCCCTGGACTAATGGCAGTGGAGCAAATTATTTTTATATTCCAAGGCAAGGCATCAATTAATGATCAATTATTATTAGTTAAAATGTAGGTATGTAGTAATCATCTTTTGTTCGGTTTTATTTTTTAAATTTTTTTGGGGGGGTTTTTTTGTCTGAAAAATGTAACGTGTTTTGTATTGATTAAATGTACGTAGTCGGGATATTTCCCTTCTGTGGCAAAAAGAAATCTCACTTTTAGTAGGAAGGACTCTGCCTACTTTTTATTCTTTATCAATTGCATACAAATCTTTTTGAGCATGATGAACACTGTAAACATAAGACCATGTCAAAGGGCAGATATAAATTTCAAAGGTCTTCCTCTCTATTCACTATTCAGACGACCTGTCTATTCTATGAGAATCTATAATCTACTGCTATCTGCAGGGTTGGAGTAGGGTGTGATTCAAAGTCTCTTTTTGACATTTGAACTTAATAGAAGATTTTTATCTGTGAAAACTGAATCACTTGTCTTCAGCTTTTTATTGTTTTAATATATTTTTTTAATTGATAGATTAATGTTATTACATCAATCGGTTAGGAAATAGATGGCACTATTGCATAATCATTTTCCTAGACGTAATAACTGTTGACTAGTCAATCGATAATTCATCAATATTTTTGCTGGTGGTAGATCAATGTGATACATGATATCAATTAGCTTCCTTATAAGTGAATATTAAAGTGATCAGTTAATTAGTAGATCAATATTATTATATCATAAAATGATGACAAATCAATCAGTTATCTTTTTGGGCAGTATTAGTTTGATCAGCTTGTTAGATCAATATTAGTTCAATTAGGTAGCTCTACAAGTATTTTTATCTTCATAAAATCTATTTATTTAAGCCTACTTTTATGGCATAACATTTTTCATTTTGAAATTGTGTTGACATAATCATATGACCAGCTTTAAAAGCAATGTTATTTAGTTAGACCCAAATTGCATCATTCAGATTCATCCACTTCTAAACATCGTCTGGCTGGTAGAAGTCCAGTTGCATTTTATTTTTCTGTTACCCATTTATTTTTATTAAAAAATCGAGGACATTGTTTATTTTACTGTAATTTTGGTTTATTTGTTATCTACATTTATTGCCAGTTAACGTGCATGATAGTTTGATGTACATTTTTACAGCTCATGCATTGTATATATAGGATGGTATATAGTTAGTGTGCCGCTTTTATCAGATACAATTATGCTGTTTAAAAAAAATTCAAAACACCACCTATAACTCTAAGCACATTGATTAAAGGTTTGCTTTTGTCATGATTAAAAATAATAATACACAGTTTTTCGTTACTATACATTTTCAAAGTGAAAAAAAATCCGTTTTTGTCACTCAGTGACTGTGTGCTTAGATTCTCCTTACATGCTTTGTAAACACACTTCAGTTTTTTATGCAAATACAAACGCTGATGTGAAGTGCTCCCTGTAACAAATGGGCCAGTGTCAGCGTAGCCACTTGTTTGTAGTTAGAAGGAAGGGCTCTGTTGTCGTAAAACAAATAAATGGTGGCTGATGGAAGTTAGAAATTTGGGCGGGAAGATTTTAGGTTTAAACACAGGACAGGTACGGTACATACAAGGAACAACTTTGACTTCCATGAGGAAGGGAAAGCCTGAAAGAAATGTTCTTTGCAGTAGGGCCCTACCTGTATAAGTATAACTGTAAAGGTTGCACTATTAATTGTTCCTCCTATAGAATATGACTTAATGGTTGTACTTTTTATTGTTCCTCTTATAAGTGTAAGATATATGACAATCAGCTCCAATAGAATATATGACAATAAGCTCTTCAGTTATTCATAAGTTAGTTGTGTATTTTTGGTTTCAGTCACTGTGTAGTTTGGACACAATTAATTTTTAGAAATTAGTAACCGGCTCTTCTCTTGCCATAGTGTAAGTCAGAAATCATAGTCTGACAGATAAGACAATATTGAAGTAAAGTAGAAATACAGACTTAAAAACTTGGTTTATCAGATGAGAAAATATTTTTAGTTTATGCAAACAGTAACAGTTATTATGTTACATTTATTTTACCGTTCATTGTATGGATTGTGATGGTAAGGCCCTCATGTGACCTGCTTCTGTTTTGTCATGAATCGCTAAAACTGCAGCAGCAATTGAGTTTAATTGTAAACATCAAAATATATTTTAGATTTCATAATTGTAATAAGATCATGTGAAAAACCAAGATGATCTCTTTAAATACTCCTTAATAAATTTTGATATCGAAATCAGGCATGGCAGTCATGGAGGGAAAAGAAATAAAACACTCTATAATGTTATTTATATTTGAGTGCATAAATCACTCCCCCTTAGCCTTGTGCTGTTTGGATGGCTTTATTATGTGTACAAAATCTGTTCATCGTTTATTAACCAAGTTTTTGAATACTTATTTTACATTTTGATATTTGTTGATATTGTCATATCTGTTTTACATTTGGATTCTTTTACTTTAAAAAAAATAATTATTGTTGTTATTAATATTGTTATTGTTATTATTATGCAGGCATGATGGTCTAGAATATTTTGACCATCTGGATTTTTCAAACCATAAACAATTTTGAAAGTTTTAGGTCTATTTTTTTTCAAACATAAATATGGCCTTTGAAGTATTGATGATGATTTTATCTTTCGATATAATATAAATATAAGTTATATAACATGCTGTTGGTAATTTAAATTCATTTTATGACATAATTGATGGACGGAAGTTTTTTTGAAGGGTAAAGATAA
This sequence comes from Dirona pellucida, assembly GCA_030265205.1. Lineage (NCBI taxonomy): Eukaryota > Metazoa > Mollusca > Gastropoda > Nudibranchia > Dironidae > Dirona > Dirona pellucida. The sequence continues at coordinate 15,756 of JARDUL010246834.1, forward strand.
GCATTGGTGTTGAAAAATGATTTGCAACTGTTTATGGAATGTGCATTGCATTGTTATTTTAGTTTCAATATGATGGATAAAAATTGTATCAGGATGCAGCAAAGAATGGATTTAGGCCCTGTCTACATTATTGTATCAGGGTGCGACACAGAATGTGCACTTAATCTCCACATGAAAATTCCCAGCATGGAGTTAGAGGATGTCTGTTGTGATATTAATGCTCACTTAGTTTCAATCCCAGCAAAAGGTTAGATGACGCATGTCTGTTGTGACTGTGACATCCCAGGTTAAAATCCAGACTTTGCATATTTTGTCCTCGATTGACTCAGATGTGAATGAGTAGGTACCCGGCCTCAGGCAGAGAAAGATATTTGTCTGTGTATGCCGGCATTATGTGTCTAACATGCTTCTCTACTGTATGTTCCACAAGGTGTTGAGAAGGACTTTGAATGAAGAGGCCCGTTTGTGGATAACCTATGTTAAGTTGATAAGCCCATATATTTATCTTTGAATTTGAAGGCAATAGTGATGATATTGTGAAAAGTGGCTGGCTGGGACCAAAGCCGTCAAAGGGAAGGGTTTCATTACCAATTAATCTGTAACTGCTGACTGCAAGTAGGACCAGTGAGTTTCGACAGGACCACAAGCAAAACAATACAATTGAGGGATCCAATGATCAGTTCAGAACAGGATAATAGTTGTATATATATATATAAATGGTAGTTTCAGGATCCCTTTTTTTTTAAACAAATGTTTTTAAAGACACTAGTGTATATCATCAGCTTGTATTAATTAATGTTCATATTTTAACCCCCCAAAAAAGGACAAATGATTTAAATATTTTTTAGGTATTTTAAAGCAGCTTCTTTACCACTTGTTGGCAATGATTAATTTGATGATGATCAATACCAGTCCATTTCACCTAATATTATTTTTGTTATTGACATTAAATACAACCGATATAAATAAATGTTAAAAACAACTGATATTATATTGTTTTGGCCTTCATTCTACATCTTGTTGGGGTTTTTTGGTGGTTTTTTTGTTTTTGGTGTGTTCTTTTGTCATCTTCTTTGTTTTCTAAATAAATAATAAATAAATTCCCTTTTATCCATCAAAGGGGAAAATTGTCTTTAGTTAGGCTCTATTCTGGAATAACCCAGGCGTCTCAAAGTGGGATCAAGGTCTTGTGAAAAGTCAAGTGCTTTCACCGGGATTTGAACCTGCAACCTCTTGAATCAAAGGCGAGTGACTTAGCCTCAGCGCCATCGGTTCACACCCCCCCCCCCCCCCTTTCCTCTTCTCTTCTTTTTTTCCTTTTTTTAATCTTCTTCCCCCTCTTCTTTTTTCTCTTCTACTTCTTCTTCTAAATCATCCCAGTCTTTTCATTGTCCTCTTCCTCCAGATTTTGCATCAGGTATAATATTGTTGGTTATCCGATTAAGTGGGAATATGCTGGAACCATGGCACGGCTTCGTAAATTTTGTGAAACGATTAACAAAGCAACAATAATTACGTTTCGGGATTCTTTTTAAAAAACCAGAGGAAAAGGGACACCCAAAACTTAATTTGTTTTGTCACCCTAATTTCTAATCGATTCATTTACGAACAGTAGACTATGTACTACGTACCATTTCATCGTAAATTATGCAGATAAAGAGAGTCCACAAGTTATCAATTATAGAAATCAAAGTGACAGGTTAGAAGCCTGTGACCATTGGTATATACTCGTAAGTCACGTAGAGATCCGAGGCTGGAAAAGTAATAATACCCAGTAACACTACGCAACAAACATTTAAAAAAAAGATTAACCCGATAAAAAAGAAAAAGTTCGAGTGTACGTGCTGATATTCGTCCTTGACCGATGACCTAAAGATACAAGGTCATCGTCCTTCACCTTCTTTCCCAACTGTTTACACTTTGGTGCGGTGTCTGTCACTTTCTGATGCTGAGAAGACCCAATCTACTGAGACTGGTCATCATAATCATATTATAGGTGTTTTTTATCAGGTGAACATATATAATATTCTATTTTTTAGATTTTACATTAGTGCAAATATATTAGCTCGACTAAACTTTTAATCTGCACTATCGTTTTCGTTGTAGTTGCCGGCTTGTTTTGAGTTGAAATTGAATGAGCTGCGGCGCCTGCTGACCTTGTTGATTGTTGAGCCTTTCTGACGAGATATCCAGTAGAAAGAGTGCTTTACTTCTGTCTTTTATATTCTATTATTTGACAAGAAGCGTGCGCTTTAGACGGGAGCATCTTGCATCCTTGATGATCCATTTTGAATGCCTTTCTATTTCTATATGGAGTTTGGCATAATAATAAGTGTAGGTAGACGTCTAGTCGACCAGTACCAGTATCAGCCACAAATAATAACAAACGGGTGTACCCTACCGTACAGAATATACCTACTTATAAGCTTCGTTTCAATTTACGGCTAGGCATAATTGATGTTAGGAAAGGGTAACAAATTTGTCTTTAGTGTCTATTCTGCGGGTAGACCAGAATAACCCAAGCAGCAACAGTCGCAGTGCAGCAAAGTGGGATCAAAGTCTTGACAAAAAATCCAGTACTTGATCATATCCTGCGACCTCTCAATTCAAAAGCAAGTGACTTTTAACCACTGCACCACCTGCTCCCCAGTATATAGTAAGAGCTGCCAGTAAAGTGCATCACTGCTAACATTTTGACAATAATTATTGGTTGTCTGTTGACCGTACTCATTCACACATTAGTTTGGTCAAATGCGGAAGCTATGTGTAGTGTAAAGGGTCTTTCCTTCAGAGAATCAAAGTCGAGCCTAACAGCATGGCTTGAATACATGCACGTAAACACACACAGAAATTAAATACTCTCCAGCCATATAGTCTAAACAAATAGGTTTTAATTTTAAGACGCTTTAAAAAAAATTATAATGTCTTTGACTGCTTGATGGTGTTTGGCTTGTTCCAAATTCGAGGACCGAAAACAGAAAAACTTTTCAAACCGACTTTTAGTTTCGTATGTGGAATTTGTAGCAGATTGTCACTTGACGAACAAAGGGCTTGAAGTGATAAGAGAAGACATGCAGGAGGGAGCAGTTCCATCAGAATATTTGAATACCAATGATCGCAACCTTAAACTTTATTCTTTCTTGGGCATGCAAACAAAGTAATTAGATTAAAAGTGGTGTCACATCATCCCTCCGTTTCTTCTTCGATTAGCCCACATAGTCTCTCATGTTCAAAGGAAATATGAATCTCATAGTTGGCAAAATGGCTGTATATCCTAAAAGATCATCGCACCTTAATTTAGCTCAGTGCAAATGGCTCGCTTATAATAATATAATCACAACCCTCCCATAAGACAGTGAAAGCTATTTTGTTTTGTATCTCCCACTGCCATTCCCGTTTAGTGAATTCAATTGTTTAGGACCCAGTTCCATGTCCTGCCTTGATTGATGTGCAAAATTCAACTCGAACCAACCCTATCAACTCTGTATGCATGCATAAGTGTAAAATGTACAAATACACACACATTAATTTGTGTGGTTTGGCTGCAGGGTAAAAGCAATTGGTTTGCAGTGTGAAGGTAGTGGTTTGATTCCCTTTTGCCCTTGGTGTTTGCTTGACCTTGGTGTTGTGTAAGTCCGATATTAGGGTAAAACTTTTGAGTTGTGAACCTTTGTAAAATGTACCAAAGTTATCCAGAAGTTATAACGAATGCTGTCTTTACTTTTAGGTTTTCTTGAGACGAGACAAGAAAATATTACAATGGCAAAAATTTTCGTGACAAGGAAAATCCCAGAGGAGGGGATGCAAATACTAAGGAAACATTACCAAGTAGACTGTTGGGATAGTGAAGACGTTCTTCCAAAACATGAAATGCTGAATAGAGTTCGAGGCTATCATGCCATTTTGTGTGTGATCAGTGATGAAATTGACAAGGAGGTTCTTGATGCTGCAGGTAAATTGAGATTATCTATTTCCCTTGCCCTTCTCCCTGTTCACTTTTACTTTTCTCACCCTCCATGTTCCTCTCACACTATACTCTACCCCTGATATCCTTTTTCTTCTTCATCAGCTTCATTTTTTTTCTTCGCTTTTTTTAACATTTTTCTTTCTCTCCCCCTCTTGATGTTGTTGGTGATGTTGTTGTTGTTCTTCTTCTTCTTCTTTTACTTTGTCTTTTTCCTCGTTTTTTTTCTTCTTCTGCTTCTGTTATTCTTATTCTAGATGTTAAGATACTCTCTTCCACTTATGGAGATGAACTTGTTAGAATAATCACTCTAGTCGAGTTCCAAAATCTTAACAATCATATTTTGCGGGAGAAAGGCTAAACTAAAAAAAACATGTTTTTAGCATAAAAATCTTTATATTATTGTTATAGCCTAGCCCGATGTTTGTGGAACTCTTGTTGTTAGCCCTTCACTGACAGCTTTTAGAATAAAAATATGAAAACTGATTTATTTGAAGTTGCTTTTGATTGTTCATTGATCTTTTATTCAATATCCATGTACTTATGTGCCTTGATATCTTTTTAAATTTTGGATTATTGTAAATTGTATGATATTCATGTTGTGATATTATTTGAAGGCTATATAGGCAGCTGGCATATACTGTTGTATCATATGTGCATATTTTGTAAGCGCTGCAGAGCACTTTTATGTGGATGTTTTAGTTGCTATGTATGAATTTATTATTATTACCGGTACTAATATTATTATTATTATTATTATTACAGTAGTCACCGCCTAAGAGCACAGTCGTCTGGAGACAAAAAAACTGTGCATTTAGGCGAAGAGGGCAATGGCGACCAGGGTAGGCGGGGTTGTGACATCTTACGATCACTTATAAAGAACATGTCAGCACCGGCCAACTGATCAATAACTCTATTTCAAAAGAATTAATTCCACCCACGCAATGGACACTGGACAGTACCATTCTAATATTTTACTGACGAAAAGCTCCGCCCACAAACCAAAATGAAATCACAGCAAACAGACATAATCCTTGACGGTCATTGTGAATGTCTCATCCCTATTCTTTATAAAAGGCAATCATGCGTGTCGCATTGTGCAATAATTTCCCGACCCAGTGTTATGTCAGTGTCGGTTTAGCAAGCCTGGAACAATGCGGCAGGCAAAGCAACCCCTAATACTGCGTCTCTAAACAAAATGAAGGGTTGTGATTTGATACTGGCTGATAGATTACATTACTGGTTTGGTTTAAAAGTAAAAGGTTAGAAAAAGCGTAATTTCAATTACAAATATCAGGTAAATTTGGGTCACTTAGAGCAAAAATGTGCTCTTAGGCGGCATCCACTCCGGGCAACTGTGCACTTACAGGGGTAACTTTACATAGAAAAAATTCGGTTTCGCGGCCAAACCGAGCTCTTAGGCGGAGACTACTGTATTATTGTTGTTATTGTTATTAATATTAATATTATCATTATTACTATCATCATCATCATTATTATTATTATTATTATTATTATTAATTTGATTGTTATGACTATCATTATTATTATCATTATTGTTGATTTTACCCTCAATTATAGTGGGTCAGCTCTAATTTATATGCATTATTTTTAATTAATGATTGCCTCCCTTGCACAATGCCAGGACCCCAGCTGAAGGCTGTCTCAACCATGTCTGTGGGTATGCATCACATTAATACATCTGAATGCAAGAAGAGGGGCATAGAAGTCAGCAACACACCTGATGTGTGTTCGGACACGGCTGCCGAAATGACTGTGTTACTCCTGCTGCTTGCGGCCAGAAGATGTATCGAAGGTAAAGATGATAATTTAGCAGGAAAATTGAGAGTAGATATTTTAAACATTATCATCATTATAATTATCATATAGGTTTCAAGACATTGTTTGAGAGTGTGATCATTTCAATGCTTTTTCAAGAAGCTAAACTCATTCATTTAATGAGTCTTCGTATTATGATCTTGGTTGACCTAGTTTGTATATTGAATCATTGTTTGAACAGAAATGATAAAAAAAATATTTTATAATTAAGATTATTGTTTTACACATGCACTGATCCACGCAGTGGCTGTGTGAGTAAGACTTCACAATTGCACTTCAATAGCATGTATTTTAGATCATGCTTTTGGCCATTTTGTATATCCTCAGCAGGCGAGATGCTTTACTCTTGATTTTTTTGCTTGACCCAGGTATAGAAATGGGTTCCAACTCACAGCCTGTGCAATATGTGATAGTGATAGACTAGCATCATACCCAGAGTGGAACTAATCATCTCTTGTCCACTTCGTGCTACTAAAACCAAGAGCTGGCTCTATCGACGACCAGGCTCTGGAGGACTAATGCAGTGCAACATGCATTGGTTAATCAAGTCGATTTCAAAACTATGATTTGATTTTTTTTAAAGAGTACTATTCCGATTGTCTTTGATGCTGTCCTCAAACTCCAATAGAAAAATCCTCAAACACCATACACATGAGTTTCAATAACCTTTGCTTTGCATTGTAGTTCTTATCATGTTACATGTGAGGACTATCGTAAGAGGTAAAAAGTGTAATGTGATGAAACTTGTTATTGGATCTTATTTATTCTTTTTTCTTTTTTTTTAGGCCATCGAGCCGTGGTCAACGGTGAATGGGGTCTATGGAAACCCATGTGGATCTGCGGTGTAGAGCTGTCTCAGCGCACGGTAGGCATTGTTGGATTTGGAAGAGTGGGATTTGGTGTAGCCCGTCGAATCAAACCCTTTGGCGTCAAGCGCATCATCTACAATGACGTAAGCCGTTCTGCTATGGCAGACGACCTCCCAGCAGAGTTTGTAGACAGGGATACATTGTACAGGGAGTCTGATTTCCTGATCATCACCTGTCCACTCAACGGCGTGACCCAGAAGATGATCAACAAGTCTGTCTTCGACATAATGAAACCCGGATCCATTTTGGTCAACACCTCGAGAGGAGCAATTGTAAACACTGACGATTTGGTGGAGGCCTTGCAAAGTGGTAAACTGTTCTCTGCTGGGTTGGACGTTACTGACCCTCAGCCCCTCCCACCTGACCACCCACTGAACAAGATGGACAATTGCATCATCACACCACATCTGGGTACCAACTCTGTCCAGGCAAGGAAGGCTATGGCTATAAACGCTGCGGAGCATATCATCGGCATGCTCAAACCCTAAACATTTCTAGCCTACTGAATAGATCCCTAAAAACGACTGGGCCACAAGATGATTATTATTATTTTCAGGCCGATTAAAGACAGACTGTTATTCTTAAGTTAATTTTCAAAGTTTTATAAAGAAACATATTGGTATTTTGTTATGCTTATGTTGTCTAGATGTACTATGCATGATATTTATCATTTGACTGATTTTATGCCATTAAATTGTTATGCACGAATGCTCAATCACTCTCTAAGCTCACCCTATTATTCTCAAGATGGACCTCAAAAAATGAAAAAAAATGAGTTTGTATGCTTCCCTGAATGTCAGCTTGTGTTCTTTTGTGCCATATTGATAGAGCTTCTCGTCAATGGATTTTGAATTTAAGGAACAAATTATATAGGTGCTATAAATACAGGGTATTTCAAAATGGACACAACCCAAACACTGGGTCCACTTTAAACAATATTATGATGCAAAGGAAAATCTTTTGTTACAGCGGGTTGCGTCTTTTATGAAATTCTTTACATTTGACTTTGTTCCGTGAAATTTTATCAATCAGTTCTACATTGTTGTTAGATAAAAAAAAAGGTTGAAAACAGCAGATTGCAGTAATTGTGTAGAGCAGGGATGAACAAAATGTTCAATAAGCAACTGCAATAAGTAATGCAGGTCATATTTGGATTGAACTCTTAAGCCTAGCATGATTTTAAGAATAAAACGCTGTCATTTTGCATAAAGACAATCTACATAAAGGCATATTTTTCACTTTTTCTGAGCAACATTTCATTTCAGAGTGCCGTAGGGGTGAAAATGGTGGTCGGAATCAATATTTACTGAATAATCTTTGGAAAGATATTATATTTAGATTGCCATAGACAATAGTTTAATCTATATATTATGTGACACCCATTTGTTTGATAACAAATTAATGATATCTGTCATTCCATGAAGAAAAATATCAGTGAATCCCTTCCTCCAATCTCACTACCTATGATGAAGCATTTAATGCTAGTCAGGCATTTATTTTAAGCAATATTATTTCTACTTCGCATTTTTAGATTTCAAAAGCATTTACCGATATGAAAGAGCAAGTCAGACCGTGAGCATAGAAGAAAAATGATACAATATCAGGAAGAATAGGAATGTGGAGGGGGTTTTTATGAGGATTGAACCTGTGCCTTCAATGCCACAAATGGTTTCCTGACCTTAGAGTACGGTTTCTCAATGGATTGTGCAGCGGATAACTCTTTGTAACCTGATTCACACTTGTTGACTAGTTTTGTGTTTTTTTATTTTTTTCATTATGTGTGTATTGTTAATAAATGTACATCCCTTATAATCTCGGCATTATCTCTCCTTTATGTAGTTATTAGTAGTTTAAGATCTTGCTGCAGAATCATAAATTAATGGTCTGTAGCATTTTAAACAATTTTGCTGTTGTCATATCAATGTCTGCTCAACTAGTACTAGTAGTATGCCTACAGTAGATAAATGTTTTTGTGACCACACAGAGTTTTCATTTTGATCATGTGATTGTAGTAATAATATGTGTCGTCCAAATTTTTGTTTTTAATAATTACGTTTACACATTCTGAAAACTGAAAGATAATGGGTATGAATGGAAAACAAAATCCAAAATATAAACCACATATTATCCATAACGTAACATTTCTTTTTAGAATTATTCTTTCGTTTTCAAAATAAATTTCTCACATGCTAAGATCACACTGCAATGGTATATATATCAAAATAAGATAATCAAGCTCAAGCAATCAAAACAATTTCTACTTTGCTCGTGATCACAAAATGAAATGCCTCACTCAAAAAGACAAACAACCACTATCAAACACTTTTGTTATACTTTGGCTCGATAAAAATATTCAGCTTTTGTAAACATTGTGAATGTTATGCATGTTTTACTATTTATTTTATCTCTGCTCTACGGAATACTGATATTTTTTGTTATATCTATATA